>SZWC01003122.1:190357-201826 GCA_023375785.1 Penium margaritaceum | reverse complement strand
TCTCTCTCTCTCTCTCTCTCTCTCTCTCTCTCTCTCTCTCTCTCTCTCTCTCTCTCTCTCTCTCTCTCTCTCTGTCTCTCTCTCTCTCTCTCTCTCTACACTCATCTTGTTTTCTCCTCTTACAGCTACTATGCAGAGAGCAATGTGGCATTTCATCAAACGTTGACAGCGTCACCCCTCTCTTGTCCCGCTGACTGGCCGCGGAACTACTACAGTCATGTAGTGCGACTACAACATTTGTCAGACAGTCAATGTGATTCCCAATGGGAGAAACAATCCTTGATTAAACGTGGGCGAGTGTTGCACATTGGCAAAGTTAAGGAACCGTGGGTTACAGCGTCCCTAGATCATCCCTGTAATGCAAAAACTTGCTATGGGGTTCTTGTGGGATGCTGCCGGACTATCAGAGCTCAAGCAAACTGAAGAATGCAATTTATTCACAAGAGTGCATTTGAATTTATCTCACATAAGATCTGGGGGGCTGTGGTGGTTGGGACCTACGAGCCTTGCCTTTATTGCTAGGAGTGATGGTGCTCTTGGACCTCAGTACCCTCTGATTTTGGAGCTAGTGCTTGCTCTCATCGACCTCCTTTCAATCCTCACCTAGAGCATCATGGGCAGGGCCGTAGTTTATTATTGTAACCTTGTAAATATTTTCCCCTCATCGGCAATTTTTCTTGCTTTCTATAAAAACATTTCACTCTTATGGCGCTGGGGAAGCATCTGGATGATACAAAAGATTTCAAAATTTCTCGCCAACACATGTCTATGGAACATTAGAGTAGCATGCTATTTAATGTCCTTCCCCCTTCCCCACACTCATCTTCAAGAAATTCCCCAGGATATTTCTTGTGATACATCTTTTGAGAGTCCCACATCAAAATTTGCATCCACAGTTGGTAGCAAGATTAGCAACTGACAACCACGAAGACTGCAGAGTCTCATGTGTAATAGGTTACTTCTATCACCCGCTTTAGCACAAGTACGACTCGAATAGCCTTCGAGGATTTTGACACTTATGGGATTGACACATTTCTACACTCAAGGCATGAAACTATGTTGGAAAATGTGAACCACAAAAAACTACCTTACTCAGCTTGTGAGTTATCTTTCATGTAGCTCATGAAATGAACACCTTTTCATGGGAAAGAAATTCATGGAATGGAAGTATACAAGCATGGAAGTAGACAGTTATGGCAATGGATAAGCATGGCAAAAGACAAGCATGGAAGTAGACAAATATTGAAGTCGACAAGCATGGTAGTAGACAAGTATGGAATTACACAAGCATGACAGTATACAAGTATGGAAATAGGTGAGCATAATAGTAAACGAGCTCGAGCATGTATAGAAAAATGAATGCGCCGTTGTGAGTTTTTCGTATGTTCACGATGACAATAACAAGGCTTGAGGGTACCCACCATGACTATTCATCCACACAACTCAGACCAGGATTGGCTCCTACAACGTGATGGTATCAATGCTACTAGTGCATCCACGGAGAAATTGACCTCCTCTTGCGCTATTGCCAAGGATCATGGTAGATCAAGGCCTTTTAGCATGGAAATTTTGAGAACACTTGCGAAGCATACGATGATGCAGAGGAATCCAATACAGCAGGAGCCTCTCAGAGTGCCATCCACATGTGGCGAGGTTTGGCACGTGTGATGCAAGATGATGTTGCTTGAGCTATTCTTGACGAACTTCTTGGACCATAAATTGTTGATGGTCGACTGCATGCATCAAGAAAGGTTCTTGCTCTTGGTAGTGCTACTGGTGTGTGATGCTTTGCAGCATCGAGCACGGAGAAGGCTTGCATAGGTAACTTGTTGGAATTGGTGGCTCCCACAAACCCAATGTGTTATAAAGACATAGGCAGTTCTACTGGCATGCTCGTGGGTTGTGCCTATGTGCAAAGGATAGGCGTAGTGGAGGCTGTAGTTTCTGTAACTGATGATCCTAGAATTGCTAGCGCCTATGCTACAACTGCTCTTTAACCTATTGATCCAAATGCACTGGCTTGCTTGAGCCTTGATGCATGTTTTTCTGATGGTAGTGAGGAGTACTAGAGTGGTGGCAGTAAAAGCATCAACATGAGTGAGCACTAGATGAGCAAAAGTGTCAGTATGAGTGAGCCCTGGTGCATGTTTTTTTTTCTTTGCTCATGTGACGATGAGCAAAAGTGTCAGCATGAGGGAGCCGTTGTGCATGTTTTTTCTTCTCCTCATCTGACAATGACCAAAACCGTCAGCATGAGTGATTTTTGGTGCATGTTTTTGCTTCTTTTAATCATCTGACAATGAGAAAAACTATTAGCATAAGTGAAATCATGATGTCAATGAGTTCTTGCATCATCACAAGCAAAATCAACATCTTGATGAGCAGAAGCGGCATCACCAACGGTTTCAACATGATGACGTGTAGAGATCTCAGTCATAGCAACTATGTCATTTTGGGAAGCAACAATAGTGATAACAACAGTAGCAATATCTATCAGAGCATCAAGAAGAAAGCTTTCAAGAAGGCATACAAGTTCCAGCTCAAAATAGAGCCTTTGTGTGAGTGTTTTCTTATCTCTTCTTTCCTCTTGTAGCTCTCTACTCCCCTCCTACAACGCTCTTCTTTTCCATGAGAACATTCCTTCCCACTCTTCCCCTCATCACATCTAATTCCCTTGATTCCAATCGCTTCAATTCCTCCCTCCTCTCATGTTCTCTCCTTCTCTGACTATCTCTCTTTCCCCCACTACCTCAGTACCTCCCTCCCCACTCTCCCTTCCTACCTCCTTCTTGTACTCCCTCTCTCAATCCACAAATCTCTCCCTCCCTCCCCCCCTCTTTCCTCTTCCCTCTCCATGCCTCCTTCTCTCTTTCCCCATCTCTATCTAGCCATCCCTCCCTTTCTTGCCCACTCTATCCATCCCTCCCTTCCTCGCTCCCGTACTCCTTCCCTCTTTTCTCTCCCTTCCCCTTCCTCCCCTCCTTCCTCCTTCCCTCCCTCTCTCCTTCCTTATGCCCTTGCCTATTTCTCTCCTTCTTGACCTCCCTTTTCCCCCTAATGGCGCCTTGAAATTTGAGTGGCATCGATAGGCACCGCGCGTACATAAAATTTCAGGCACGACCATACAACTGGCATCTGCAAGTAGAGATTCAGGAAACTTCATGACGAGAAAGTGCGTGAAACCTTCCGAGCATACCTACTTTCCCATCGCTTGTGTTCATTGGGGTTTAACGGTAAACCTTCTAGCTGAGAATGATTTTTTTCTCTATGTGCAACAAAAATCTTGGAAAAAAAGACTGTCAGAAATCTGCATCCTATGTGCTCACTCAAATCCATCCACGGAGGTAGTGGGAAAGTGGGTGGGCAAAATTGTGGGTTAACTTTGATCATGTTCTCACTCACCCATTCCCGGCCGTGACCCTTCCATACTCTTCCCTGGGAAATAGCAAAACCACCCTCTTGCATGGTCCATTATTTCAAGGGTGAGGCTGGTTACGGTTGAAATGGAGAATTGGGTTGACTTTCCCAACTTCAGGCTGCTTGGTCGGTTTTGATGGTTGAAACATCAATTTTTGCACGTGAAAAGACATTTTCAATGATTCTTGTCAGTACTTTCCTAAAAATCCTACTAGTAGCCAATGTCGAAACTGTGTGTACATGAGACATGCGGACATCCAAGCATGTACCTTGGTGGACAGGATCCTTTGTGCTGTGAGATCATTTACATGGTGGCTTGATCAAATGGGGAGACATCCTTATGGCCAGAGAGAGGCCATGCTCTGCACGGGTAGCCCAACCGACTTCACAGATTGAAGTGAGCTGTCGATGAAACTGCAGAATTGGCCGTAGGTAGGAAGGGGTTAAAGACCACCACCCAATTCATCCACCCACTCAACTAGGACACTTTTTTTCTTCTTGCTCCTACACAAAGCTAGGCAAATGAGACTTTCGCGGACGTGTGTGGGTGAGATCAATGGTTCCAACTACGTCCATAATCTCCGGCCTTTTTTGGGGGAAAAAGTGTTCTACTTGTGGTGCATACCGGTTGTGTCGGATCGTGAAAGAACTACATGCATTTTGAAGAAAATATGGCAGCTAGTCTCGCTTACATGTTGCGCAACCAACCATTAATAGTGAAAAAGTCTTGAAAAGTTTTCGCCAAAATGACCCATCCACTAAACTCAACCCAGCAGATTCAGGATCGTTTGTAGGAGCATCTGATTTGGTTGGAATCTTGGGTTGAGTTTGTTCAAGCCACTAATCCTTCCGCAACCAGCCACACCCCAAGGGTGAGGCTGGGAGTCGTTGGAGTTTGTCGTTGGTTGGACTGCGGCTGGATTGTTAGTTTTGCGTATTCGGTCGACAAAATCCACACGTGTACGTACTCATTTTTCCCTTTTCGGCTCAAATTTTGTCAGTTTTCGATACTTTGTAGTTGGCAAGTCCTAAGGATTGTGGGGCTACCGATTTCATACCAAACGTGCAGTATGGTAGGAGCTTTTATTGACTAAAACTCAGTTGAGGGCCAAATCGCAATCGTCAGTACAAGAGCTCGGTCACCGCCATGTTATTATGGACTGGATTGTGGCATGATCATCTTCATCCTACCACATGCAACAGCATTCAAACGCCCAACGAAATCTTACCAAACGCCCAACAAGCGCCAACGATCGACCAACCATCGATTCGCGGTTTTTGGGCGATCGTTAGCGATGGTTGGGTTGCATTCGTCATCCATTTTTGTTCGCGATCGACGACCTTGCCCTAGTGTGAAGTTCGCACACGTAGCCAACCTTGATCGAGGATGAAGAGCGTGGAGGACGTCGTCGTTAGTTTTCAGGAGTTAGACGTCCGTTTTTCTCTTTCAACCGAGCGTACCAGCGCGCTTTCTTAAAATGGGACAGAATTCCCCTACTTTAGATGACTCAAGGACGGATCTCAACAATGGCGAGAAGGAAGGTGAGTTGGAACTTCCGATTTCGTTGGAATCCGTCGTTGACGACGCATTCCAACGACTCCCAGCCCCACCCCAAGTTGCCAAACTGCAAGTTGCAGTTGCCGCCATCTCTCGTTCCCCTACCTCGGATTCCCATTGGTAAATGCAACTACGGTAGAAAACTGCTGACGCACATTTTGGATAGAGTCCACAACCTCAAATGAAAACATGCACTATTCGCGCGGAAAGTCCCTTGGTCGATCGATGAACCGACAGCCACGGTTTACATGACTTTCACGCGCATGTTTTTGGTCCAGTCTGCTTCTCGTCCTCCACTTTTGTCCTCTTGGTCCTCGAAGCATCGTGGCCGTGCCTGGGAACGTTTTAATAGGCAGTGGCATTTCACGCCACTCATCTTTCGAGGCGCCTTTTGGGGAAATATGCTCTGAAATGCCTAGTGAATCGTGGATTGGAAAGTCGGAGTAACGTTCAGAATCTTTAAACCACCTTTTCCGACTGATGAACTGTGTTTCCTCCTCTATATTCCGTCATAAGTCGACGGAAAGTTTCCGATGACGTCATGAATATGAGTGGCGTGAATTGCCACTGCCTATTTACACGTTCCCAGGCACGGCCCATTCCTCTCGGACTGTTCGCTCGGTCCGGCCTTCATCACGATACGACGCTGTGAACGTTAAGAGTCCTGATCTCGGTGACGAACCACCCAATGTTCCAGGGTGGTTCTCACGACGCGACGCTGTGAACGTCAGCATTCATGCTCGTTGGACATGGCGGTCAACTGCCTGGCCGTCCGCTACAGCTTCATCTGCCTTGAGCTTCGTGCGACGAGGGACAGCAGTGCTGGGTGCGAGGATGAGAACGGGGGAGGAAGGAAGCTTCAAGGGTCGAGAGGGGACTGCGTGTCCTCGTGATGAGTTGCCGTCCATCTCCTCCCTCTAAGACAAGTGGATGAGCACTTACGTGCGCTGCAGAAAGCGACACCGTTTGCAGTCAGCAAGGCCGTGACTCGACGCGCGGTACGAACTGCTTTCGAGACGCGGCAAGCTTGCTTCTTCCGAAGCCTACCAAAACAAGGCGAGAGGCGCACCGCAGCGCAGATCTCGAATGTAAGGCGCAGCTCCGTCCAGCACGCCACCAGGGGCCTCTACCTGGCCGGGAAAAATTAAAACATTGACCAATTACCTGCCCCCAAAAAATCGGTATACCCAGCATGCCGGCTCCCCCTCCTGGCAAGAAGAACCGCGGCAGGCCACGCAGGACGATCTTGGTGACCACAGGCTTCCCCCGTGGCCTCGTCGATGCGGCAACTTGCCGCAGTTACCGATACGCCTTGCCGTCGGCAATGCGTAACGGTAGGATCTTTTTCTCGAACGAAAATCAACAGGGCACAAGTCCCGCTCCGCACCGCCGATTGCATCTGCAGCGGCCAAAGCTGCAGGCGCCATCTGCAGCGTTCCGTGTTTCCCTCCTGGCCCCACTTCATGCCGCGGCGATGCCTAGTCGCCATGGTCGACTGGCTGAGGAGGAGTGCGGACTGACTGTTCTCTGCTAGAAACAGTTCTTCCCTCAGTTGTTGGAGGTCGGGACTCCTCTACACTCCCGTCTGGAGTCATAATGAGTGCAGATTTCGCTCTCCATCTATCCAGCCGGAAGATGCCGACAGCCACAGCATCGCAATCTATCCTTCCATGCTTGTCGAGAACGGTTCGTCCCGCGGATACAGTTTGCTCATCTGCTCACTTACTTTGCACAGTCTCGTACGGCCGACCACCTCTCTACCGTCTACCTCAGATCTGTGCACTCTTCCGAACTGCTGATACCATTTCCAGCATTGCCCGGGCCTCTCCAACCTGTGACCACACCCACATTGCCAGCAGCTGGCTCTGCCGGCAATGCGCTCCTGGCAGCTGCGGCAATAGCATTTGCATTGCATTGTTGGCGTGAGCAGTAGCAGCAGACGCAGAATTAGAAGCAGAGGCAACAGCAGTAGCAACAACAGCAGTAGCAGCAGCCGCAGCTAACGCAGAGGACCGATTGGAGCAACGTACACAAGCAGCTACAGAGGGCCGATTGGAGCAACGTACACAAGCAGCTACAGAGGGCCGATTGGAGCAACGTACACAAGGGGCTGCAGAGGAGGGTCTGGAGCGGTACACTACTCGCACGTCTGCGCACATATGCGTGTGCCGCTCTCTAAACTCCCAGCCCACCCCGCCACATGGTACGAAGCAGCTGACGACTCCGCCTTCCTGTCAGTGTTCTGCTGTACTGTACATGTTTGGGCACCTGTTTACGTGAGGAAAGTTATGCGCACAGAAGTGCCCTTGACTGCTTTTTGTGGCACGGAGAACAGACACGTAAGTTCTGTGATCTGGAATGACGAAAGGACCGGGAATTGATGTGTCATACAAGGACACGCATGCATACGTCATCTGTTGGACCGTACCGTGTCACACAAGAGCAAACGTCCTCCATGTGACACACAGACGAAGTAGCGTACTGTTGTGTGTCACGAAAAGCATGATAGCGCTTTATGTGACAAATGGCGACGCGGGTGGAGGCGCCTAACTAGGTCGTCTTTTCCTTCATCCCTGCTCTGTGCAAGCTGTGAAACATACCTCCTTTATGCTCCCTGACCGGGTCAGACTGACGCACGTCTGTAGGTGCTTTGCTCCCACGTACCGAAGGGATGGGTTATCCCCCTTTTCCTGTCAGCGCTCAATGCCTCATCTGTCTGTCTCCACTCACACACTCCCTCATGGGAAGCCATGGAGTTAGTTGTTGCTGCCTCTTTGGGATGACTGTTGTAGAGTGCTCCCCTAGTCGCGGACATGAGCTTGAGCTTGTTGTGCCACTGTACTGCAGTTGACCCGCTTCCTTTTGTGTTCCTGCCATTTTCCCCTCTTCTTTTGTGTCTTACGCCTCCATCCCCCCCCCCCCCCTTTCCCTCCCTCCCCCGCTCCTCCGTTTGCGTTGTCTACACTTGTTGGAATCTCAGGCCCCTCGTGTGCCCAAGTTTGGAGAATGGGGAGAAACGAATCGACACCGCTTGCAGCTCCCTCACCTCCCCCATCTAACTCACCCTCCTCACCTCCCTCACCTCCCTCACCCCCCTCACCTCCCTCACCTCCCTCACCCCCCTCACATCCACCTACCGCCTGTTGCACACATTGCCGCACATGGCCCTGATGACGTCCATCGTCACCACAACAGCCATGCCCACGACCACCACAAATTTGGTCGCGATGGTGATGGCGATGGCGATGGCGATGGCTACGGCACAGTTCACGAGAAGAAGCTTCCCAGCCATCAGCACCTGCCATCCTCGCGCTCCATGGCGTATACTAGCTCCGGCCATCATCAGCGCCGCATTCATGACAGTAGCACTGAACATGAGCCTGGGCATGGGCATGGGCGAAAGCGTGAATATGAACATGGGCACGAGGTAGAGGACAGTCACGGACATGACAATGGCCTTGGCCTTCCGCCAAACCGTGATTACCACTGCCTTAAGGGAAGAGCTCCCAACACTGTCCGTCAACCTAGCGACATTCCCCGCCACCGCGGCCGTCATCATCATTATCATGATCTGCCATCATCTACTGACGTCATCGCACACGTCATCACTGGCCACCATGACATGAGCAGCGGCGGAAGCCACGGCGGATCGCAGATGGCACATGCCCACCGTTTCCACGCAGACGATGACAACCAACACCTCAATCATTGCAGTCGTCTTCATCATGACCATTCCCGCCACCATCCCCAACCTCATCCCCATCACCACGCCTTCGATTTTCTCCATCTCCACCGCCACCACACGGTTTTCAGAGAGAGTTACTCCCCCGACTTCCAGGAGGCCCGGGAGCACTACAGACTGAGCCGCCAGATCAGCGACGATCTTTCTGCCAGGCTGGCGCTTCTGAAGAGCTGTCTGGATGACAGTCCGCTTGCAAGCCCTCGTGCCGCCACTGCTGAGGACAACAGTGGTGGAGGGCCGCGAGGGAATACAACGCCGAAGGTCAACGAGGGAGAGGGAGAGGGCTTCACATCTCCACTCCACAATGCATCATGTCAGAATCTGACAGCTCCTGACGCCAGAGAGTTGAAGGAGAAGAGGAGGGGTGAGAAGCAGTCGACAAAGAGGAAGCAGAAGACGAAGAAGAAGGCAAAGAAGAAGGGGCAGGAGCTTGGGGAAGGTGGTGGGATGGAGTATGGTGCAGAGGGTGAAAGTACACTGGGAATTACTGCAACCGAAGGTGCTCGCACTCTGGGCAGGTTACCCTCGATCAAGGAGGATCCAGAGGGCGAAGGAGAGGGGGAGAGAAGGAGGAGGAAGAAGAAAAAGCTGCAATCAAAAACCTCCAATGTTGTTGTGGCAGAGGATGATTTGGAGGAGGAGCGGAAGAGCAGACCAGAGGAATACGAAGACGGATCCGGATCCATGAGTCGGTCTGCGCATGGGGAGGCACCGGCCGCTGGTGCAAGTGCTCAAGTCAGGAGAACTCACAGCAGTGGAGGTTTGGAGGGAGTAGGTGTGCAAGCCGGAGCAAGCAAGGCTTTGAACGGGAAGGACATGACTGCAGGTCAGAGGACAGTGCTGAAGAATGCGACAGCTGCGGCAGCAGGGAGAGGAGGACGAGAGAAGGAGAGGAGTGAGGGAGCTGGAGAGAGGCAACCTCGAGGGAATGAGGGTGGGATCATACATGACCAGTCACTGAAGACACGCAAGTCTGAGGCGCAGCAGCAAGTGAAGAAGATGAAGAGGAAGAAGGGGGAGAAGAAGAACACTCTGCGAGAAAAGCAAGTTGAGCAGACTGAGGTGAAGGATCAGAAGTGGAGGACGGTGGAGCCAAATGAGCAACATACGCAAGTGAGACAGCAGCAGCAGCAGCAGGAGCAGCAGCAGGATGATCCGAGGTCACCAGGTGTGACACGGAATGTCTCTGTCAACACTACTCCAGCTGACTCAACAACAAGCAGTGAAGAAAGTTTGCAAGGAGCAAGGGCATCTGTACCAACAGTTCGGCAGTTGGGAGAGCCGCAGAAAGGCACGGCAACCACACACGACTGGCTTGAGGCTTCTCCTTCTTCTCCAGGTGGCGCTGGCAGACGCTTGGGAACATCATTGGTGGGTGGTGGTTCTCTCGTCGACACTTGCATCCACGGGGCTTCACCCACAGCACTTCCTGACTCAAGGCAGGAGGCACTCAGCAGCAAGACTTCAGCACCCATACAGCACGATGGCATTGCGAATGTTTGCACAGCAGACGCTGACGCAGAGAAGTCCGATGCTGCAGGAGACCCTCGGAATGGCGTCCACATGTGCCAAGTTCTGGCGCATGTGGTGTCAGCGGACTCTGATCCAGATCCAGGTGCAGGTGCATGCTTGAGCCTTGGTGCATGTTCACCCGCTGACAGCGAGGACTACAGCACTGGCAGCAGCAGCAGTGACATGAGTATGCAGATGAGCCGAAGCGTCAGCACGAGTGACACTAGCATGACGATGAGTAGAAGTGTCAGCACCAATGACATCAGCGTTCCAATGAGCAGAAGCGTCAGCACGAGCAACGTCAGGGTGCCAAAGAGCGGAAGTGTCAGCACTAGAGACATGAGCATGCCGATGAGCCGAAGTGTCAGCACCAGTGACATCAGCACGATGACCGGCAGAGGTGTCAGCAGCAGCAACAACGGCATTATGGAAAGCTGCAGCAGCAGCCTAAGCGGCAGCAACAGCAGTGACAGCATCAGCACGGATGCCGTCACAAAGGCATACAAATTCCAGTTCAAGAGGCAGTACAGCCTTCCTGTGAGTGTTCTTAGATATCTTCTTTCCTCCTCCAGCTCTCTTCCTTCCTCCTGCGACACTCTCTCTTCTCCCACAACCTTCTTCTTTTCCATAAGTTGCTCCCCCTCTTAGCTTCATTACACTTTGCGCCCTAGATTCCCATACTTCTATTCTGTCCTTATCTCTCCCTCTGTCCTTGATTGTCTCCCTCCCGCCCACTCCCTCACTGCCTCCACCCCACCCTCCCTCCTTCCCTCCCTCCCCCCTCCTTCACTTCGTCCCTCAATCCCTCCCTCCCTCCCTCCCTCCTTTCCTCCCTCCCCCTCTCTGTCCATCCCATCTTCCCTCCTGCCCTCCCTCCCTCCCCTGCTCCCTCCCTACTTCCCTCCCTCCTCCCCCTTTTCTTTGCCTTCTCCCTTCCTACCCCCCTCTGTCCCTCCCACCAGTTTGCCCACTCAACCCAATCCATCCTCCACATCCCTCCCTATTTCCATCGGTCCTTCCCTCTCTTCCTCCCTCGCTGCCACTGGTCCCAATCCTTCCTCATCATCCGTCTCTACCCCTGCGTCCTCTATCCACACTTTGAATTCCTTTCATCATCCCCTCCCGCCGTCCTTCCCTCCGTCTATCCAGCCCTGCCTTCCGTTCTCACCGATCTGCCCATCTCCTTAACATCTGTCAGACATTGAATGGTCCAAGGAATGCAAAATCATACCCCCCCCCC
>SZWC01003122.1:162583-174183 GCA_023375785.1 Penium margaritaceum | reverse complement strand
ATAGCAACAACATGAGCCATTGTGAGTTTCTGGTATCTTCACAATAGCAACAACATGAGCCATTGTGAGTTTCTGGTATCTTCACGATAGCAACAACATGAGCCATTGTGAGTTTCTGGTATCTTCACAATAGCAACGACATGAGCCATTGTGAGTTTCTGGTGTCTTCACAATAGCAACAACATGAGCCATTGTGAGTTTCTGGTATCTTCACAATAGCAACGACATGAGTTGAGGGTTACCCATCATGAACATTTATCCAGACAACTCAGACCAGGATTGGCTCCTGCATCATGAGTGTACCCATGCTACGAGTGCATCATGAGGGTACCCATATGAGTGTATCCATGGAGAAAGTTGTTTCCTCTTTTCCTGTGGGCAAGAACACGGCGCGGATCATGACGTGCGCGCCAGCACCACGTCGTTGGCCTGCATGTTCGAGGCCAGGCAAAACCATTCCCTGTCCTTCAACCACTATTTCAGCGTAATTCCCTCCAACACCCTTGCACCCACGGCTGGCACGGCTGCACGGAAAGAGACTTGCCAACCCAAATTCAGTTCCGTGAGGGAGCACAGTGTGCTTGAGCTCGCGCAACTGCCACCACACGGGGGATGGCAGTCACCTCAAGCGGTCTTCGAAGATCAATTCAAACATCTACGACATAGTGGATTGCAGTGAACATGGCTAGCTGCAAAGCCATTGCTGCACGACCGTGTCCTGAGATCCGACCGAGAAGTTTCCACTTGTCGGAACCAAGTGCAGCTGCCGGGCGCCTCTGGACCTCCTGATAGCGCCACTGCATCGTCGTGTTTTGCCACTCATGGCTGCCACTTCCCTCAGCTTCTCCAAGAAGTGGCAACTCTTCATTGGCTGATGTGCAGCCAACGCCTTTCTTAAGAACACTTGGCATGGTGTCCGTTTCCTCTTCGAAGAAAATCCTTCATCACACTCTCGCAACATTGTTGCAAAAGTGTGATTGTCGGAACCTTTGCCAAAAGCGCCTCTCAAAAGGCCAGGGATGTTAAATCATAATCGAAATCAATGTTATAGATTTCGATTTCATTGATATCGATTTTGATTTCGAATTCATCGCTTTCGATTTGACATTCGAAATCAATATCAATTTCGACTCGTTTTCACTCCATAATCATATCGATTTTGACTAACAGATTTGACCTTTTTTCTTTCAAATAATTATTTTCTTTGAACACGATAACAAGAAAAAATGGTTGGGAGGATGGCTAAGTCCTTCACACCACCACAAGCAAGCATGAACTGGGTTCTCGGGAAAGGCCCTGTGGTCAGGACCGCTACACAATGGGGAGGATGCCAACGTCCTTCACGCTACCTCGAACAAACCAAACAGGGTTCTCGGGCAAGGCCCTGTGGCCAGGACCGCTACACGGTGGGAGGGATGCCGAAGTCCTTCGCGGCACCACGAACGCATACTCAGGGACCTCGGGCAGGGCCCTGTGGCCAGGACCGCTTCAAGGGAGCAGCGAGTAAACACCTCCCAGAGCCTCTGGGAGCTAGGCTTCCCAGAAAGTCGGCTCCACCCCGCAGAGGTCAGAGAGTGTACGGAGGGAGCGCACACGTCCCTGGCGCGCGATGGGGGCCACCTTGCCAGTGAAGGGGGCATATGCTCTGGCGTGCGATTTGACTATTTTCCACAAAGGAGGTTCAAACACAAGCAGTATGATTAGGCTGCCAAAATTAGGCATAAAACACATGTGTGCAGTTGAGTCAAAATCGATTTTTTTATCGGAATCGATGTTTTCCTATCGACCTCGACACATCTTGAATACGATGTCTGAAATCGCAGCTGCCTTTGGACTGTCATACAAACACATGGTGGCTGGGAGGTTCACAAGCGCGCCAGAAGGCGAAGTGCCACTGCTGGATGTGGAAGGTGCATATTGGGATTCTAAAAAAGAAGGTTTAGGGTCAACACGCTTCGAGTCCAAGTTCAATATTGGACTCGCCAAACCCCGAGTCGAGTTCAACTCGACTCGGGCCCCGAGAGGATAACTCGGACTCTAACTTGGACTTGCCGAGTTGAGCTCGACCCGAACTCAGGAGTTCGAGTTCGGACTCAGAGTTCGAGTTCGAGTCGAGTTCGGGTAAAAAACTCGACTCAGAGTTCCAGTTTGAGTCGAGTTCGGGTAAAAAACTCCCCCCCCCTCCACTCCTCCTCCTCCGCCCTCCACCTCCTCCACCCCGGTGCCCCCTCCTCCGCATCCACCTCCCCCCCCCTTCTTCACTTTCGCCTCCCCCTCCCCCCCCCTCCTCCGCCCCCAGCCCCCCGCTCTCCTCCCCATTCGCCGCATCCTCCCCCCCCCTCCTCCGCCCCCAGCCCCCCGCTCTCCTCCCCATTCGCCGCATCCTCCCCCCCCCTCCTCCGCCCCCAGCCCCCCGCTCTCCTCCCCATTCGCCGCATCCTCCCCCCCCCTCCTCCGCCCCCAGCCCCCCGCTCTCCTCCCCATTCGCCGCATCCTCCCCCCCCCTCCTCCGCCCCCAGCCCCCCGCTCTCCTCCCCATTCGCCGCATCCTCCCCCCCCCTCCTCCGCCCCCAGCCCCCCGCTCTCCTCCCCATTCGCCGCATCCTCCCCCCCCCTCCTCCGCCCCCAGCCCCCCGCTCTCCTCCCCATTCGCCGCATCCTCCCCCCCCCTCCTCCGCCCCCAGCCCCCCGCTCTCCTCCCCATTCGCCGCATCCTCCCCCCCCCTCCTCCGCCCCCAGCCCCCCGCTCTCCTCCCCATTCGCCGCATCCTCCCCCCCCCTCCTCCGCCCCCAGCCCCCCGCTCTCCTCCCCATTCGCCGCATCCTCCCCCCCCCTCCTCCGCCCCCAGCCCCCCGCTCTCCTCCCCATTCGCCGCATCCTCCCCCCCCCTCCTCCGCCCCCAGCCCCCCGCTCTCCTCCCCATTCGCCGCATCCTCCCCCCCCCTCCTCCGCCCCCAGCCCCCCGCTCTCCTCCCCATTCGCCGCATCCTCCCCCCCCCTCCTCCGCCCCCAGCCCCCCGCTCTCCTCCCCATTCGCCGCATCCTCCCCCTCCCTCCCCTCCCCTCCTCCTCCTCCGCCCTCCACCTCCACCTCCCATTTCCCCATCCCTCCCCCACCCTCCCGCCACCTCCTCCGCCCGTTAGCCCCCCCTCCACCCCCATCCCCTCCACTTACTCGCCGCCCCTCCGTTGGGAGCTGCACGGTTTCGCTGCCCAGCACGCGAAGCTACAACTCCTCACCGAGCGGGCATGGCTCCGTCCGAAGGAGCGACGGCTCGCGTTCCGTCTAGGCGAGTGTCTGGGCCATGACCCGGAGGAGTTGAGTCATCGTCTACCCCCTAGACGGAGCCCCCCACCACACCCCGGCGTCCTTTCACAGCAGCAGCACCAGCAGCAGCAGGGGTAATCACCATCGCTGGGAGAGCAGCAACAGCAGTGGCAGCAGGTAGGTTGGGTCCCCCCACGGGCCCAGCAACAGACCCAGCGTCAGCGAGAGCAGAAGTGGCCGCATCAGCTGGAGCAACAGCGGCAGTGGCAGCAGCAGCAGCAGACACATCATTGGCCACAGCAGCGGCATGAGGAGCTGCCGCTCTTCCTGACTGCCCAGCCTCGGGGAGCCTCCCCTGCGGACTTCCCACCAGGCTGGACAGGGCGCTTTGATCCGCTACGAAGGCTCGATACCCACTCTGTGTGGGAGGGGCAGTTCTCAGGGGGGGAGAGGGGGCAGGCGGCCGGTCCGGGGCCGCTTGCCTACCCTTGATAGGGCCGACGATGCCACAGCTACTGACTTTGCCTTGGCACGAGCAGCAGCAGTAGCAGGAGCAGCAGCAGGAGCAGCAATAGTGGCAGCAGCAACAGCAGGACAGGCAGCATGGGCAGCAGTCGGCCTTGACTGGGCACGGACAGCAGCTGCAGGAGGAGCAGCAGGGGCAGCACCAGGAGCTACAACAGCAGCGGCAGCAGCAGCAGGGGCAGCAGCAGTAGCGACAGGGACAGCATCAGGTGTAGCAGCTGGAGATCTAGCCTGTTACACCGGTGGGCATCGGCAGCCCACCCCCTCTAGCCTCCCCACCGCCTTCCACCCTCCCTCCCCCCCCCCACCTCTGCCCTCCTCCTCCCCAGCCCCCCTTACCCCCTCCTCACCCACCCTCCCTTCCCTCTTCCCTCTTTCTGCTCCATAACCGGTGTCCCAGCAATACGTCCGTACGCGCTGGCACCCACCGCCACTCCCCGACTCAGGAGCCGTGGCAGCGGGCGCCATGGTGCCCGACCTTGACGCCCTAGACATGCCTCGCCTCTCCCTCTGCTCCCCAGCCCTCCTCGCGTCACCTCGCCCGTTACTCCTCCCCCCGTGCCCAATCCCTCATGTTCCCCTACTCCTTGGTCCTTCTGCCCCTTCCCCCCCTGACCACTCCCACTGGCTCTTCTTTGACGCGACGGCGGAGGTATCCGGAGATCGAGTGGGGGGTGCGGGGGCGGTTCTCTTTGACCCGCACGGTGTGCCTCTCTCCTCCACCTGGCTTAAGTTGGACGGAGAAGCAACCAACAACGACGCCGAGTACGCAGCCTTGACATCAGGCCTGGCCTTGGCTCAATAGCGAGATCTCCAGGGTCTGGTTGTCGTGGGGGATTCCCGACTTGTCATTACCCAGATGCAGGGCACGGCCAGGGTCATGCTGGAGCGACTCCGGCGTCAACGGGATGAGGCACATGCCACCGCCCGAGGCCTTGGGTTGATCCAATGGCACTGGTTGGGTCGGGAACTCAACAGTGTGGCAGATTTCCTCTCAAAGATGGGTCAGTTTCTACCATCATCAAGCCGTAGACAGTGTCAGGGCGTGCCAGAGTTGGTTGTCACACTCCGAGGGGAGGATCTCCTGGTGACACAGGAGCTAGTGGTACAGGGGGTGCAGGGCCTCCTGCCGCCCCAGGAGGAGAAACCAGCACTTTTGACGACAGACATCACCACAGCATGGGAGGCTCTAGAGGGCTTCACATGGGAGCGACTGGGGGGTGCGATACGGATAGAGGGGGGCAGATTTGAGAGGATGACACAGGCTCTATCGGTGCTGACGCGCATGTACGAGGAGGCCCGCCGCCGGGTAGGTCATCTCCTCCAGCGCTGCTACTCCTGGGTTCTTCAGCCGGACCTTCCGCCCGGAGCCCTCTGCAGCAGGTGGATGCTCCACCTCTACTTCCAGGTGCTGCTATGTCGAGTGCCCTCCTTCGAGGAGCAGCTGGGGGACCCCGCCTTTTCATCGGCCCCACACAGACCGCTCTGGCGCGGTTGGTGGATTAGCTCTCGCGGCCAGGCCTACCCTGATCTTCGCTCCGTCGACAGCGTCGTCCCTGAGCGTTGCGCCGGTTTCGAGGCAGGCGACTGGGCAGGGCTTCTGGATGAGGCCTGTGCCTTAGTGTGTCCCGCCCAGCGGGCTTGGGTGGCGGCCCGCCCATTCACGCGACAGGCGGCGGTAGAGCAGGGTGAGGAGGGGGCGAGAGCACGCGAGTGCGCGGCCAGTATGGTGCATGCTGGGGCATTATCGAGGGCGATGCAGTAGTTTGAGGGACGTCCACCAGCAGCAGGTACGGCCACGACTTTGGCTGCTCTCAGAGAGCGGCATCCTCCCGCCGTGGTGCCCATCCCGGCGTGGGTCCACTCTTTCCAGACACCAAGGGGTGGAGCGGTTGGGGTGACGGAGGAGATGGTGGAGGAGGCGCTGCGGGACGCGCCTCGGGGTTCTGCAGCAGTTCCCCTTGGTCTCACTATGGACCTGCTCCGTGACCTGGCCTTGGACTCACCGGCATGCATGGAGGGCGTGGGAGGGGTCATACGAGCTATGCTAGATGGGGCCATGCCGGCAGAGGCGGCGACGTGCATGGGTCGGCGCAGACTCATCCCTATCTTGAAGGGAGCTACAGAGGCAGAAGGGGTTCGGCCGTTGGCGGTTGGTGAGGTTTGGGTCCGGCTCGCTATCTGACTCCTCCTCCTACAGGATAGGAACCGCTTACACCGAGCTCTTCGGCCTCACCAGTTTGGCATAGGAGTGTCGGAGGGGGCGGGGGTGCTGGTTCGTGGGGTGCGTGCCATCCTCTCGGCCAACCCCGACTTTTGGCTGCTTCGGCTTGACGTCCGCAACGCCTTTAATGAGGTGGAGCGGGCGGCGTTGTTTGAGGCGGTGCGAGATCGGGGCCTTGGCATGTGGATCCCGTTCCTGCGACAGTTTTACACCACCCCGACGCAGCTGCTCTTCTTCGATGTCAACGCACCGGCGGTGCTGGAGAGTGCCCGAGGTGTACACCAGGGAGATCCCCTGGGCCTTGCTTTGTTCGACCTTGCTCTTGCACCGATGCTCGAGGCAGGTTCCCAGGTGCTGACGCTAGCTTGGGGGGAGCGTCAAGGCCATGTGGGGGCCTATCAGGACGATGTGACGGTGACTGCCCCTCCACAGCCCCTGGTGGCAGCCTTCTCCTCCATGGTCGCAGTAGCGGCACTACGTGGCCTACACATCCAGCCACGGAAGTGCCTCCTACTGCGGCGGACGGAGGCGGAGGTGCCCCAGGTGCTCTGTGGACTTCCTTGTCGATGGGACGGTGTGGTGTTGTTGGGGTGCCCGGTGGGCGACACAGTTTTCCAGGCAGCATGGGCAGAGGGATGGCTACAGGAGCAGCTGCAAGGTCTGCCGCAGGTGAGCCGGATGGAGGAGGTGCAGGCGGCTATGACCTTGCTCTGACTGTGCATCATCCCCCGGGTGGACTTTTGCGTGCTGGCGCTCCCGCCTGAGGAGCATTGGCTGGAGACTCTGCACCGCTTCGACCAGGCCATTTGGGAGGCAATGCTACGCCTCCTATAGATTGCACAGGCCCGGGAGGTGGGGTCGGTGGCCTTCGAGCTACAGCGTCTAGCTTGATGGCAGTTGCACGTGCCATTCGCCGCTGGCGGAGCGGGCCTGTTGGGGGCGAGAGACCGGGCGCCACTAGCCTATGCCTGCTCCACAGGGAGTCTTTTGCCGGCTCTCACCAGCGAGTTCACCCCCTTCCTTCCAACGGATAGCGCGCTACAGCACTTGGCACCGGGGTGGGACCTGGTGGAGGAGGAGCTGCCCAGGCTGGTGTTTGCGACCCTGCCTACCTTGGAGGCGCTGCAGCAGGGCGTACAGCCGGGGCTGTACCAGCGGATGTGCAGACAGCGGTACTCGTTTTGGCGGGAGGGGTGGATTGCGGCGTGTGGCCGTCTGGCGCAGAGACGCTGTGGGTGCGCACAGGGGGGCCCGGAGGCATGCGCCCACTGGCGTGGCTGTGAGCGCCATGCCCACTTGCGTTGCTGGGCGACGGCGACGAGGGGCAGTGCCCTCTGGTTGCAGGCGACTCCACCCGGCCGACAGGATCGGACGTACCTGGCCCCGGCAGACTTTCGTCTTCATGCCCAGCTGTGGTTGAGCCTCCCCCTGCCCCACCTGGAGCAGGTAGGCCTTGATGGTATGGACCCAGGAGCAGTGACCAGGAGACGACGGATTGACGGGGCCATCCAGCGCGTTTACAATGCCATCAGGGATGAGCTTGCCGACATCTTCCGCGAGCACTGGCTTTCATTTATGGTTGAGAGCGGGGGTGTGCCCCGCCAGGCAGATGGGGCGCGGGGTGAGCCACGTCCGGACCTGACGCTGTCGGACCCTGAGTCAGGCTTGACCTGGGTTCTTGATGTGACTACGGTGGATCCCCAGGGGGACAGAGCATCCGGGCCAGGCGTGGCTGTTGAGGCAGCAGAGAGGGGCAAGGTGGAGCGGTATCGCCCGACGGCACGGCCAGGGCGCCACATGCGCCCTCTTGCATGGGAGACCTTGGGCGGCATGGGCGACCACTTCTGGTCCTTCCTGGCCCGCCTCGCCAGGATCTGCCTGGCACGTGGGCCNACGCCCGGACCTGACGCTGTCGGACCCTGAGTCAAGCTTGACCTGGGTTCTTGATGTGACTACGGTGGATCCCCAGGGGGACAGAGCATCCGGGCCAGGCGTGGCTGTTGAGGCAGCAGAGAGGGGCAAGGTGGAGCGGTATCGCCCGACGGCACGGCCAGGGCGCCACATGCGCCCTCTTGCATGGGAGACCTTTGGCGGCATGGGCGACCACTTCTGGTCCTTCCTGGCCCGCCTCGCCAGGATCTGCCTGGCACTTGGGCCACGGCGGTGCTCTGCAGAGGTGTTCGAGCGGTGGGCCCAGCGTGCTGTCGCTATTGTGGCACGGCGGGTTTCCATCGCTGGTGTGCGCAGCCAGTGTGCGGCCATCCGTTTCTACAGTGTCGTGCGTTGCGCGGAGACGGATGACCGCCCGGAGGGAGAGGATCTTCCGCTGTTACATGGTGTGGGGCTGCCACTTGCCCTCGGGCTATCCACTCTGTGTTCGGTTGAACTGGTTTTTGCCGGTACCTAGCTCACCCTTTTTTATTTGTGTCTCATTCCCACTGTTCATGTGACGTTGGTGGCGGCGACACTTTTTATACCCCGTAGATGTGCCGGTGCAGGGGCGGCTTGCATGTCTTCCATTTCCATGAATTAATATCCTTGTTATAGAAAAAAAGTTGAAAATGCACAAATCAGAAGGCATAGCCTTAGATCATCCCACATCTTCCATGACAGCATCATGCCATAGTTTACTAAGTATGGCGTTGGTATGCATCTAAAGCACAGAACTTCTGCGCCATGAGCACGTAACATGGGATGAGACAAATCGCTTGCTTTTCATTCATGAGACAGTTTCCATAGATTCTGAGGATCTCACACATGCAAAGTACAATTGCCACTCCCTCCACCTTATCTGAGTCAGATTGTGACCTTCCAGCACACTTCTTTCTCCCTTCTCTCTCCCTTCTCTCTCCCTTCTTTCTCCCTTCTCTCTCCCTTCTCTCTCCCTTCTCTCCCCCTCCTCTCTCCGCTCCCTCTCTCATCTCTTGCCAGGCCCATCACACCCAACCTTCCTGTGGTCCACAAGTCATGGACCATGGCACTTTACTTCCCACCAATGGCTGAGCGCAGACAGCAAGGCAGTGTCTCCACTAATTCCGAAGGCACAGGCTCGGCATCACGATGGCATCGCAGCATACATGATACATCTACAGCACAAATCTTCTGCAGTAGGAGCATAGTGTGAGACACATCTTCTGTTTCTCCTTCATTCAATAGTTCCCATAAAATTTGAAAATTTCAAACATACATTTGCAAATCTCGCTCCCCTCTACCTTGTTTCTGTCATGTTACAGTCTTCCAGGGATTCTCTCCCTTGTCCCTCCGTCTCTCCCTTCTTCCTCCCATCTGTCCCTTCTCTCCCCTCCCTCTCTCATCTCTTGCCAGAAACCCAGCTGACCCCGGTCCACGAGTCATGGACCATGGCACTGTTCTTCCCCACTATGGCTGATTGCAGACAGCAAGCCAACGCCCCTTGAGCTACGAAGACAGTCGCCCGTGCATAGGCCGAGATGAAGGACAGGTTTCTGGGTCCGGGCAGTCTGACTTGACGTGCCTGCGCACGCCAAGTCACCAGCTCACTCGAGGACTGCTGCTTGGAGGGATTCATAAGAGGGAGTCACTGTGGCAGAGTATGTGCCCAGCTGAAGCGCACAGAGTCAACCCAAGTGCCGGCCACGAATCTCGTCCAAAATTATTCCAGAACATCTTTCTGTAACAGAAAACTACTAAAATGGTACTCGAGCCCCGTCGTACCGCGTCAACCACTGCATGGTCTGCATGGGTTCGACAGTGGCTGCCGCGCTCACCATCGCCCTCCATCGCTCTCGACTGACTGAACAGCCCAAGCTACCATTGAGCAGAAACACCAAGCCCTTATCTATCTAACACATCTTGGTGCAACCATCACCACCCTTACCCCATCCGCCTACGCACTTTGGCATGCCCTGCCATGGCCACCCTGGATCCCCGCCCGAGTGATTCTTGCCAAAGTGCCCAACGGAAACCCCAAGTCAAGCATCACCCGAGCAGCTCGGGTCTCCGTCCANCCAGAACATCTTTCTGTAACAGAAAACTACTAAAATGGTACTCAAGCCCCGTCGTACCGCGGCAACCACTGCATGGTCTGCATGGGTTCGACAGTGGCTGCCGCGCTCACCATCGCCCTCCATCGCTCTCGACTGACTGAACAGCCCAAGCTACCATTGAGCAGAAACACCAAGCCCTTATCTATCTAACACATCTTGGTGCAACCATCACCACCCTTACCCCATCCGCCTACGCACTTTGGCATGCCCTGCCATGGCCACCCTGGATCCCCGCCCGAGTGATTCTTGCCAAAGTGCCCAACGGAAACCCCAAGTCAAGCATCACCCGAGCAGCTCGGGTCTCCGTCCAGGGGCAAAGCCATTGTTCGTCCCACTTTCACCACTCTCACTCAAACTGCGAACCTTCTGCCTCCAACCGAGCTCAAATATGGCCCTCCTATGGGCACCTCCTTCCTTAAACCCGATCCCTGCCAGCTCCCGCCTCCATCCATTCTCTCCATTTCCGCCACGCACTGCATCCCTTCCCTCAGACCCGAACATGCCCTTCTGCCTCCTTACGGCACCCATGGACTGTCGGCGCGCTCCCGCCTCCTCCACCTCACCATTGCCACCAAGACCCAGCAGCCGGCGCCTTCCTGGCGCCGGACATGGAATGGGCAGGGGAGGCCCGCAGAGCTCCGTGCCCTCAAAGTTTGCCACGTCAGCACCTGCCAGGCTGGCGGGGATGGGGCCCTGCAGGCCGTTGTGCGAGACGTTAAAGATGCAGACTTTGCCGCTGGCGTTGAACCCGGAAGGGAGGGGGCCGTGTAGAAGGTTCCGGGAAGCATCCAGTGACGTCAGCTCCTTGAGCTCTGCCGTGGATTCGGGGATCCATCCCCAGAAATTATTCACCGAAATGTTCACGCTCCTTGTGACGTTCTCCAGGCCGCTCCAGTCGTCCGGCAGGGGCCCAGAAAATGTATTATCGGAGATGTCGAAGCCATAGAGCGAGCTGCAGTTGAGGAGCCACGACGGAAACGGGCCGCCAAGAATGTTTCGGCTCGCGGTCAGAAAGCTGAAATAAGGGTTGGCCTGGCAGTCCACCGGCGGAATATATCCCAAAAGCGCGTTTCCGTCGAACGCCGCGGCAGTCAGCAGGGGAAGTTTCATGAGCGCAGGAGGGATGTACCCCACAAGCCTGTTGAAACCGAGGTCGAACATCTGCAGCTGCTCCAAATTTGAGAATTTCTCCGGGATAGGGCCAGAAAAGTTGTTGTCCCCGGCGTACAGCAGCTCGAGCTTGAGGAGACCGGATAAAATTTCCAGGCCGGAGGAGAATTCGTTGGAGGCAATGTCGATGAGGGTGAGGGTGTCTGCGAGCCCGCTGGCGAAGCTGCCCGCCGGCGCCCCGAGATCGCTCAGACGGTTGTTGTAGAGAGAGAGTGCCCGGAGAGATTTCATCTGCCCGAGCTGAGCTGGCACCGCCCCAGTCAGCCTATTGGAAGAAAGATCCATGAAGGTGACTGCCGTGAGTTTTCCGAAGCTGCCCGGGATGATGCCCGTGAATCTGTTGAAATGGAGATCCAGAGTCTGGAGGTTTACGAGGGACCCAACGGC
>SZWC01003122.1:134555-162498 GCA_023375785.1 Penium margaritaceum | reverse complement strand
CGGCGCCCCGAGATCGCTCAGACGGTTGTTGTAGAGAGAGAGTGCCCGGAGAGATTTCATCTGCCCGAGCTGAGCTGGCACCGCCCCAGTCAGCCTATTGGAAGAAAGATCCATGAAGGTGACTGCCGTGAGTTTTCCGAAGCTGCCCGGGATGATGCCCGTGAATCTGTTGAAATGGAGATCCAGAGTCTGGAGGTTTACGAGGGACCCAAGGGCAGCAGGGATCTGTCCAAAAAAATTGTTCACTTCGAGGCGGAGTTCTGTGAGGGAGGCAGAATATGTCCTTGTGCGACCGTTGGGCACCTGGGCAGATGCGGGAAGACTGCCCGTGAAGTTGTTGTGGCTAAGAAGCAGGCTCTGGAGCACGGGCAGCCGGAAAATCATTGGCGGGACCTGCCCGGACATGCTGTTGCTGCGCAGGTCAATGCGCTTGAGCTTCGAAAGCCTGCCCAGTTCTACGGGTAGCTGCCCCTCCAAATTGTTCTCCGCGAGTTCCAGATTGGTCAGCCTGCCGAGCCGCCATATGCCTCTACCGATGCCGCCCGTGAGAGAATTCCCGCCAAGCTTGAGGGACCACAGCATGGAAAGACCGAACAAGCTCGTACCAAACGGGCCCTCGATGGCCTTCCCGGAGAGGTCCAGCTTGACCACCCGGCCGTTGGGTAGACACTGAACGCCATTCCACGAGCATGGCGCGTTGGGGAGAGAGGGGTCCCATGTCTCTGTGGCGTTGTTTGGATCGTTCGTGAGGGAAGATCTGAAGGCCAGGAGGGCTGAGAGGTCGGAGATGGTCTGCGCGGAAGCCTCGCGGATGAAGTGAGAAGAGGCGGATGACAGGAGCGCCAGCAGGAGGAGGGATGGGATGGACAGAGGGCACGGCCTCATCCAGCGAGCGCACTTCATGGAGGGACGCCGCTGGAGCACGCTGACTGCCATGCTGTGGTGCTTGGGTCACCACTACAGCGTGTAGCAACCCCAATGGAGGGTTGCTGGGTTATTGAGGAGAGTAGACTGCTCCAACGGAGGGTTGCTGGGACGCCGCTCGAGTAGGTTAGACACTGCTCCAATCGGACCGATCTGGTGCAGCGGTCTGTCTGACTATCTGACTGCTCCTGGAACAGTGCTGCAGTCGGAATTGATGAGGATCTAAGCAAAATGGGTGAAAGGTGAAGGACTTGAATGTTTTGAGGGGATTGAAGACGAGCGGGCTGCCAGGTGCCAGGGACTCCCTTCGTGAGAGAAGTTTTTGTGAGCAGCCGGTGAGTGTAGCTTCGGCGGACATCCACTGAGCTAGACACGTACACGAGCAAGGAGATCTGGCTCTCAGAATCGCGTCGCACGGCCGTTGGGTTGAGGAAGGCGCAGAGCAGACCAGGTGCCCCCGCTCGCGCAAGCGTTGCGTGACTTCTCGAAAAGAGTTCGAGGCAGACTGTGACTGAAGGACAGCCAAGAGCCCGCTTCACGTTGCGCGGAGAGTGAAACGGGCGTTGATTTGAAGCCGCTGGGCATGAGTCCAAAAAGCGCTACCAGAGTGATGACACGGAAGAAACTAAGAGGCCTTCGCATGTGCAAGGCGGAAGCGCTGGAGACGGGGCGCGCGCGGCGCGGATTTCCGTCCGCGAACGGCCTTAGGAATGTGTCGCATGGCTCGAAGGCAAGCTCTTGACCTAATTGAATCTATGAAGGTGTGGTGAAGCAGGAAGTAACAAAGGTAAACACATCTAGGCCGTAAGTCCTACTTTTTCGCCTAAACTTTACATCGAATCGCCATCGGCTGGCGCGCTTCCGTTGAGGCCCCGCAGCGCGCCGTGCTGCCGAGGTGTTGGCCGGCCGGCTCCGGCGTTTCTTTCGCAGCGCAAAAACAAAAAGCTCGATCCACCGGCCAACAGGTGGCCCGTTCTATCGGACACGATTTTTTTTCTGGCTGCAGTTTTGTTTAGGATACAGCAGGGTTTTCGAGACATTCGGAAGGATCGCGACAGGGACAATTCAAACACGAAACAGAAGAAATTGTGCGGTGTTCCGCGACTTTTCTCTTGGTAGTGGGGAAGTCGAACCTCTCCCAAAACAAAGTATTATTGTTGTGGGCGCTATCGAGAAAAAATGTACCTACGAGCTAACAACGCGAGCGGCACCGCCGGATCCGGAAGCCCTCGACAACTGGACAAAAAAGTGTCAAGCGGTAATGCACCACCGGGAATTGAGCCCGGATCCCTCGGCAGCGGAACGCAAAGTCGACGGCGACAAGATTTCGCGTCGCCGTTTACTTAGGGTCCGTTTGGCCTCGGGCGTGTGGCCGCGGACGTAGTCGACTCGGATTCCAAGTTTCGAGTGCAGTTGCGCTCCGATTCCTACTTCGAGCGCGGTCGGATTTGACTCGATTGTCGGAAGGCCTCGCGGACGGTCGCCATGCGACTCTCCGCGACGCCCTTTGCAAGTTACTCGACGGCCAACTTCCGACCCTCAAATTTGGAAGTTCGAATGAGGGTCGTCCGTGCTGGTGATCCTCACGCATCGCCACCATCGAATTCGTATGCGAAAAAATGAATGAAAATTAAAAAAGTCGATAAATGTAGCAATACAATTCTGGTTTCGTTACCGAACCTGACATTTTGCAGCTACAAATTGTCGTGGAGGATGTCGGCGGGACACCCTCCACAACAACATACATCCTTGAAATACGTATGATTCAAATGTAATGTGCCGAACCAAAAATCAGTCAGAACGATACCTGCCACGTCACTGGTGGTTCAGACAAGGTGCCAAAAAGAAAGTCGTGGAACACTGCATTGAACGTAGACAGATCTGAAGCTCAACTGTAAGAGATCATTGAAGTTGGTCTCAAAAAAACGCGAGCAAGCATCGAGAGCCGTCACCAGCGGTTAGGGATAACGGCAAGCAGTTCGACCCAAACGACATGCGAACCGTAATTGCCGGTCGTGATCCCAAGACGACATCGGCAGGAAATAATTCGTCAGCATTCAGAGAAGGATCTCCTCGACTTCACACATCGTCGGGCATGAAAAGCCCGTGATTAATCATTTCTCCCTCCGCCTTAATCTGTTCTAGGCCTTAAAGTCCAAACAGGGACCATACTCAAGGCGGGTATCGCAAAAAAATACCCATCATCAGACGAGATTCCATAAAACACTTATCCTCCTTTATTTCCAGTTGAATATATAATTTATTTTTGTCTTAAATTTATTGATGATATACCATGTACAATGGTTTTCAAAACATGTATGGTTACATGTAGAAGTTGCATAGTGGAACACAATCTAGGAGAAGGGATCTTTTTATTTAATAAATTTGTATTAGTGGTTCGAAAATGGAAAAAAATGCCTCCTACCTCCACAATGTAAATGAAAACGGCCATGGGAACTATATCAGCTACTCCATTGATGTCGATCCGAAAGATGTAGGTGATGCACAAGGGAAAAAATCCTTCATATTCACGATTAAAGAGATAAATTTAAGGATCATGGTCTGGGAGATCTCTTGTGAACGCCATAAAACGAGGTAAAGCTCAACTTGCTTGTGTACCTATCAGCAACCGTACATCTGAGTGATTAGAGTAAGGTTATGACCTCTCCTGGACTGACGCAACAGCAACATCCTCCCATAGCGCGTTAGCGCCACACGACATAATCACATAAGAGGCACAATCGCGAAGAGACAAAGAGACCAGGGAGGGACAAAATGCAAGAGGACATGCACACATCAACCATTGAGAAACTGAAGACCAACAGCATGCATCGTGACTGAGAACTCGCTATTGCAAAGCGCCTTTCTTATATGACTATTCTGTTGTTGTAGCATGCCAAAAACAAGAATGCACCCGTCAGTTCGTCCATTTCATACATGAACAAATTGATGCTTGTTGTGCTGCTTTGTGTAATTCTGATGCATGCCATCATGCTAAGTCATGTAGAGTGTGTGCTCATGGTCAGAGCGAAGCGTGATGCCGTGGATGGGCTAATCAAGCTTTTGCACAAAACAACACAACAAGATTCTGTCACAGACACTGGCATCAAATCGAGTCATACTCGATCTGATTCAAGCAGCACGCGGCACAATCTTGCTTCCCATTCTTCCGAGAGACATTGACACTGCTTATAAGGAAGGTGTACCCAGGTCAGCTGCATGCGTCTCGATCATGGGCCAAAGTGTTGTCAGTGTACTTGTTAGCCGAGACTTTGGGCTCACATGAATCCGCAAGCATCGACAAGAAGTGGACGCAACTGACGACACGTAATGTTGCCTCAAGGTAGAGGCGGTGCAGGCATTGGGAGAAATTGGACAATAAGCTCACTGCAAACATAGTGTCATCACACGTGGTAGTACTAGGGAACATATGAGACCAAATGACATGGAGATACATCGTGGCATCAACCAGCTCCCCTCGCTAGGAACAGTCAACAGTCTTTAGGAGCCTCTGCCAAACTAGATTCATGGGGGTGGATGCATGGGGAACATGAATCAACAGGTCTACAACTCAGCCAACATACAGACACCTACATCAGCACATACGTCAACACTTGTGTTAGCGACGTATGTGTTAATGTAGGCGTCAACATAGACATTTTCCTCAGAGAAGTAGGAGCATATGATGGTTCGAAAGTGGAGGATGGTGTGGGTGCAAGGACACTTAGGCACTGGAGCAGATGAAACTAGAAACATAGGTGAGATAGGCAAGGTGCCAGAGGGCCACTCTGTCTCAAACTACTGTCAACGTGACAAGCCAGGATGAGAGAAAAGACGAAATGAATAATGGCCTCATTGAACGTTATCTCAAGGAAGAGAGCCTTACGTGACTCAGTAGCCTCAAAGGGAGGTTTGGGATACCACGTGACTCACTAGCCTCAAATGGAGGTTTGGGATACCCTGTAAGTGGTTTGGGATACCACTTCAGAAGATGCGTGGAAGCTTCCTAGCGACACAGCCGCTGACTAGGCGTCAGTGCCTGGTCAAACGGTGACGACAGTCACAAGTCGTGCACACAACGGCAAGGGTCTGGCTAGGAGACACAAGGCAAAGTGTCAGAATGCTTCAATAGCATTTACAGAGAGGAATGACAAATGACAGGTCCATGGCATAAGTACCTGCCGCGGCGCACGGCGGGTGTCGCACGCGACAGTGCAAGATCTGTCCTAAAACCGGCCCAAAACCGCTGTTTTGGCCGTAACTCTACGCAGACATGTCAGAACGCTGTGCCGTCTGAACCTAGACGTGCAGAATCAAAAGCCGGACGCTAAGACTGGTCACATGCATGCATTCGACATCAAGCGGTGGACACACAATACAAAAACATGCAAATCGGGCCCACGACCAGTCCACCGATAAACTCCTATATGCTGCGGAAAAAACTGCAAGAGGTCCCGGGTAGCGTCCGGAGCTCTGGAACGGTCATCGGTCAGCTCCACGATGGTCTTCCGCCACCAGATGATGCACCGGTGCCTCCAGGGTCCGCATCATGGATCTACACAGCATGGACACGGCCGAGTGGTCACAGTAAAGTATACAGGTCGACAGAAACGTCACAAATCACAACACCACTCACATAAGTTCGTTCACGGGAGTACTCTTTTCTTATTGTTTCTCATGAATGCAATAGTTACACCTAATACAAAGGTTGCTACTAATTTCATTACTACTGCTATTGAAGGTGTTTCCTTCTCAGCTATGGATTGGGAATATCTTTAGCTATTGAGGATATCTTCATCTACCCACCCACCAAGAGGGCTCAGTTCCAAGAACTAAGAGCCCAAACAACTTGGATAGTAACACCAACCAAGCCCTCTACGTCTAGTCGAAGAGCTGTGGCTATCGTTTAGACCTTGACAATGGTTCTCGCATGAAGAACAGCAACTAGCAGGTTGCATGAACGTTTGGACCGCACCTTGGTCCTCGCTACCTGCCAACAGCCAGCACCTCCACCCAAACAACATGGAAGGTAACTTTCACTCATGGCATCCCTCGTACGTAAGAGATGGCCCACCCAAGGTATGTATGTGCAAGAGGATTCGTAAAGCAAATCCACCTTTGGCAACTGCATTAGCAGCGGTTTGGCGTTTACAACAATGACTGTCGCAATGTGCATTCTACCGCTAGTCCAACCCTTGGTTTAGGTCTCTACGGTTAGTAATTAACCATAAATTCATATCTTGTTTGTGCCTTCATGTATTTCTTTCTCCATTCACTTCACTTCTGCTGTGGCGTGTTTGCTTTTCCTTACCTTGCCCAGTTCTAAATTGTTGTTGCAGTATAAGTGGTCGCTGATGTGATGATCCACATTGCATACACCATCGTGGGACTCCTAGCTCTTGAGTGATACACCATAACCCTGCCATTTCAAAAGACATGTTGTGAATTCCTCTAATCTTCTCGGTCGAAGAATTTCTACATGAACTAGTGGTGGCTAGGGGAGATATATAGCTCACAAGGATCTTGATATAGCTTGGCCTTGTCAAATGCTTTTGTATTCCTTGTTGAATTGAGCATCATTTTCTTGCTCCATGTGTCTATTGAGTTAGGTAGTGGCAGTGGCGAGGGATTCCCCAGGCTTGGCGACTTTGTCACTTGGTTAGCTGTCAAAATCAGAACTCAAGCATTACTTTGTGTACAACGAACTATACATAGTGTCGTTGCTATTCCAAGAGTCCCGTACAATGCAAAATATTGTGTATCCACTGGTGTAAACTACTATGCATCCATCTTCATCGATGATTTCTGCTTGTCACTAGATTCACTCCCATTTTTCACTGTTGTCATCGCAAGCTCGTCAAGTATCTAGACACTAAATATGCACAAAGTTTTATGAGAGATTGTTGCAAGGAATTAAAATCATCCACTCCTTGAGTAACCCTATAATGCGTAGTGGAACGTTAATGGCTAAAAGGCAAAAAACGAAGAAAACAATACAATAGAGGAAAAATAGACGTGTGAATGATTTGAATAAGCATGTTGTGTAAGTTAAAGGAAAGAATTAGAGGCGGCAATGATATCTACACCAAAGCTTGTACTAGAAAGAGGCATACCTAGGATCTTGGGTGCTTGGTGCAAGCAATGCATGTGATGTCGCATCATGAGTGGTTCCTTCGTGGAAATCAACATATTACTTGGGATTATTTCAAGAATATTGAGGTACTCCTTTTCAAAAGTCTGGCACTATCAATGATTCGACCAACTAAAGTAGAAACATGGAATCAATTCATGGTAGTTTTGTTGAATCTCCTGATAAATGGTCCAAGCTGAGAGAAATTCCTCGAACAGAACATTGAACACAAGGAGACCCGGCCAAAAATACCGACACGATGATGAAAACTGTACCTTAGTGACCCATGAATGAAAGAAATTTGGACAGTATTCAAGGGACCCATGAATTTCCAGGATGGAACAACAAATACATAAGATAATACATAACAACCCACATTAAATTACATCACAAATTTCTTGAAGTTTTTGGGACATTTGAATATTCTCTTTGTAAAGAAAAAATTGATAAATAACAATCTATGTCAATGAACTCAGTCTCACGATCCTACAATGTATTTCCATTGGGTATCAAAAGAATAGATCTTAGAGTTCATGGTCCACACCTTCCTTGGTAATCGCCTCCTTTAAAACATATCCAAGGATAATCTGTGTATTTCAGTATTGGAAGACCCTTTTTCCGAAACATCTCTTTTAACCTACCCATGTGTTTTGGTACCAAACAATAGCGTTTTGAGAAACTTATGGTTTCTTTCTCTAAACGTATCACTACTTGTAGGTTAAATTATGTCAATTTTTCAAATGTCACTAGATCTTTCAATGCAAGGTACACACAACTGTTTTTTACTTTGTCATCTTCTCCCACGATTAACCCTCCATAGAAGGAGGATCAAGGGGATGTAACCAAGTAAGGGTAACATGAAAAATCCCTTACTCCATTGGTATTGAACAAAGGGGTGGTCGATTGCTTTCCACTTCCTTCCTTCCTCACTCTCTTTCCATCGATCTCTACTTCTCTCTGTATCTCTCCCTCTTTTTTCTCTCCCTACCTCACTCTTTCTCTTCTCTCTCTCTCTCTCTATCTCTCTCTCTATCCCTCTCTCTCTCTCTCTCAAACTCTCTATCTCTCTATCTCTCTCTCTCCCTCTCTCTTTCTATCTCTCTCTCTCCCCCTCACTCTTTCTCTTTCTTTAACAAGCTCTCTCTCTCTCTCTCTCTCTCTCTCTCTCTCTCTCTCTCCCCCCCCCCCTTGTGGGATGGTATAGTTCTAGCCATAACAAGTACTAAGCTCTAAGAGATGCACGGGTAGCCTCATAATCTTCCTATGTAAGAAATGTGAGTCACTCACGAGCACACAATGTGAAGAGATGCTTTGAGAGATGCTACATATGACAGGCGGATGTGTTGATTGGTTCTTTCAGAAGCATTGGATCCTTGACCTTTTGTTGTAGTTTTCCCATTAGGTGTGACCAGGTTCGAGGAACTGGGAATAACTACAAGGAGGATGGAAAAGTGCTTTCCCGTAGTACATGCATAGCTTGCCCAATGATTATACAAGGTATGATGCGCATGGTCATTGACGATGTTTTTGCTCAAGAGTCTGTATACTAGTTCTAGGTTTTTCATCCGGACGCGAACACGCCAGGCGTCGTGCATCGCCTGTCCAATCTTGGCAAAGCCGTGCTCACAAGGGCACGCTTGCCACTTGTGGTCACCGTTGCAATTGTAGCAACAAAGAACTCCACCGGTTGCTCCCGAGGATCCTTGGGCCCCCTTACCCCCTGCATTCTTTTTTCCCTTCTTTCCCTTGCCCAAGACCACAGTTGTGCTCGCACCCGATGGAGGAGATGTGGAGGAGGTGATGAGTGACGAGGGAGGAGGCAAGGAGGAGATGGAAGGAGATCAAGTCGATGAAGGGACAGAAGTAGTTTCAGCCTGACCCAATGGGCGAAAGGTACCGCCCTGCCACCCGCACATGGTAGTCTCGCGTCCGAGGGAGGAGGGTGCGATCTCCCCCATCTGCACGAGCTCCACAGGCTCGAAGTACTGGAAAATGTCCGAGTACTTCTCATGGGCTCCCAGCATAATCGTAGCTAGAGCACAATACCGAGGAGGCATCTACGTGCCCAAGCGAGTGTAGGCACGTAATGCACAGCGCCAGTATGCATCAACAACCTTGATATCACCCTGGCGAAGGGGAGTAAACTCACGGATGCGTTCATTGAGATCAGCCTGACCAACCCGCTAATGGGTGGTCAACCCGAGTTGCCAAGCTCCGAGGGGGTCCGCACCCTGCCCGGTCAGGTCTGCAACATAGGGCTTGACATCGAAAATGGACTCGTCTGGGAAGCCAAGAACTAGGGCACAGACTGCTCAAGGACTGCAACAGAATGTGCTCCATCTATAGCATCATGATCGGTCATGTAGTAGGGGAGCAGTCCCTCACCGGTGGCCTAGGTGTGGAACTGGAGATCCCACACCTCAAATCCAAGGCTATCCGAGTACCGAGGAGGTGGAGACTCAAAATCCTTAGCCGGACGTCCTGTCGGCATAGTCAAGCCTGACAGGGGCGTGCCGCTTGAGCCAGGCTGCTAGCGCGCAGGCGGTGTACAACGCTGCAAATAAGGACACTGGTTGCGTAAAAGAGTGCGCTCGAACTGACCGCATCAGACTTTGAGCATACTCATGCTGCTGCTGCTGTTGCTGCTGCTGTTGCAGCAAGGTGGTTGACACCTGCTGTGACGGCTGCTGTTGCTGTTGTTGCTGATGCTGATGCCAATGCTCCTGCTATTGCTGCTGTTTCTGGTGTTGCACCGTGGCACTGCCAGATGCGGATGTCGAGGTACACCGTGGCACCACCAGTCTGCCCCGCTGGGTACACCTTGCCCGGTGGTGCCTGTGCAAGGAGTGCCTGCTGGTTAGCAAGTATTGCTTTGAGCAATGTCTCCAAAGATTGCAGCTTCACATCTTGCTTGTCCATCGATGAGCAATCGGACTTGCGACAGATTGTGAGCGGTCATTGACGGGTGGAGGGTTGCCCCCGCCCTCTGACTGTATGGCTGACATTGTGGCTGCCCTAAAATGAGGAGAGGGGGGAAAATAGATGAAAGGGTGGGATTGCAGACGGTCAGAGCTGCGGGGAAAAATCTGGCAGCATTCAGCCTCCCGCTTTGCCGGAGAACTACGTGACGAGGCCCAAGGCCTGGATACTCTGGTTGTCTGGGCTGTAAGGGAGAGAGGAGAGACCCCAGCCCAAGGAGGCATAGAAGAGAGAGGAGGATCACTTACCAATACTTAGTGGTCGATGTAGTTGCTGCAGCAGCACAGGATGTGGGATCAACTCCCACTGTCGCGGCCGATAGTGGCTGCTTGACCGCTGTCAGGAATGCGTCTCCAGGGTTGCCGTTGAGGCTAACCAGCGATTGCGAGTAGAAGGAGGTTGCAGCCCACTCACTGTACCCTTTGGGGAGGTCATAGCATACCCGTTGCAGCCTAAGGCAGTTCACTGCACAGCTGCTGCAGGAGCTGGGAAGGAAGCAACACCCAGGCGGCGGTAAGTGGAGGGAGTGTAGCCAAATGGCTCTGGGCTGCAACCTGCGCAAGGGTCACAGTCTGAAGGCTGCGATCCGAGCTTAGGTTGCAGCCGACCCCGTGAAGACTGCAATTACTACTGCAGCAACCTGTTTAACAGTGGCCGCCTGCTACAGCAGCTCCGTTTTAGTCGGCGGCGGCGTTTCACTTGTCCGTCAACTGGACGGCCGCCACCGTTGTCGCGTTCTTCCCACTAAATGGACGAGGGAACGGCATCCTTAGCTCTGATACCAGTAGATGTTCCCCTACTGCCCTCCACACACACTCTACACTCTATTCTCTGGAAGAGGGGGAGGACGGTAGGTGCTTAGGTCAAAGCTTAGGACAATTGCCATGGGGAACAATGGGGGCACAGCAAGGAGCGGGGCATGTTAGTTGAGGCTCCCCCATCGACGAGCGTCGAGCTAACGAGATCATATCAAACTCGCTAGCTCGAAACCACCAACAGAGGTGACTTCGACCTTCCTAGTTGACTCATTAGCTGTTGCAAGCCGTCCGAACATCTTTAGCAGCATGCGTGTCAACAAAGAATACCCTGTCATCCACCGCACAAGTTATCTAAAACTGTGTGAACTGAAATCATAGTTCACAATCATAATCTTAGCAATAGTTGGTAATCCTGTCCATCTTGGAGAGCATTGCTACTCTTCTCATCTGCCCTGTTCTCTTCATCGGAGTGCTGCTGGCTTGACTCTCGCCAGCCTCCAATCGTTGATAGGTCCTCGTACCCTTCAAGGATCTGCGTGTGCATGAACAGCAGCCAAGGGGTCACCATCAGTCACCGTGCATGAACAAAGAGCAACAGAAGATTCTCCAAAACACCTCTTTTAGCACCTACGGCACCTCAACCTTTGTGTGCCTTTCACTTGCTGGCCTCTCCACGGCCGCCTGCCTTCCCTCACCTGCCTTGACGTGCAAGTGCGGCGGGCGACGTCTACACACCTCCACCCCTCGTGGGCCCTCCGCCCGTCGTGCTTGTGCCACCTCCGCCGCTCCCTCTTGTTCGCTTGTCGGCTCCACCGATTCTTGTTGGCGCCCGCAAGGTTGGCGTGGCCACAGCTCGAGACGCTTGAGGTGTGCGATCCCCGCGTGCGGAGTGTGGCATTGGAGTGGTTTCCAGTGTTTGCCAATGTGCGCGTGCTCATGCTGGAGTCGTAGTGGTTGTCACTGCTGTTCAAGTTGAGAAAATTCTTGGAACCTTCCTAACCGCTTGCCACTTAACTAAGCGTCAACGCTCAGTAAGTGTGTGATGACACCCACAAGTCATGCACAAAACTACAAGGGTCTGGGTAGGGACAAGTCAAGAGTGTTTGGGAGCTCAAAATGAATGCAATTGCAGAGAGAGATGACAAATGACAAAAACACAACATAAAAAATTGCCGCGGCTCACGGCAAGTGATGCACACACAGTGTCAGTTTGTCCTAAAACCGGCCCAAATCCACTGTTTCTGCCATGAACCTGCGCGCAGGTATCCAAACACATCATCATCTGAACCTAGAGATGCAAAATCTTGAACCGGACGCCACGACTGGTCACACGCACAAGTCTAGCATTGATCGGTGAACGGAAAATGTAAAACATACAAATCGGGCTCGAGAGCTTGTCCACTGAGACAACTCTGGCATCTGCAGAAAAACCGCAAAGGACCCCGGCAAGCACCCGGGATGTTGTAGCAGTTGTCTGGCATCTACTGGTGCATGGAGCCACCACTCGTTGATGCTCTAGCGCCAGCTATGTCTGCATCAGGGAACATGTTGCCTTGCTCTCAAGTACTGCTGCTCCATACAACCAGTGTGGGGTATACGGATAATCACGATGATTGTCGCTCGTGACGGGTAGAAGCCACACAAACCAACACTCCCCCTGGCTAACACAATCGTCACCACAATGACGAGTGAGTGAAGGTAACAAAGCATCGTTTGCAACCACAATACAAGGTCTCCTCGTGACAGTGCTGTAATTCACCAATTGCACAGGTCTCGACCAAGCAAGACATAAATCACACACCCATCTGCAAAACACCATACAAGAGGTACAAAGCAACAAGGTATCCTCGTGACCCTGGAACATGTCTACGGGGTCCGGGTTTCAACCACACCTGCTCGCATGCATGGAGCATACATAACACATTGAGGCAATGGGTCTCCACGTCACAGAAGTACAAGTCACCAGGTGAGCAGGTCTTGACTAGTGTAACCTCGACTGGAGCATCGTGCCAAACACAAAATAACCAAGCTTTCCTCATAAGGGTGTCAGGCCAAAGCCCACACACCAACACTCCTCCTGGGCTGCAAAGGCTGACATCACGAGAAAAGCTGATAGTTGTGAACAACATCCCCCCTGAGGAGGGAGCACAGCTCCCCCATAGCCACATACACCTGCATAGCAACAGCAAGGGTGAGAACAATGCTGATGGTACATACGCACATGTAGCCTCACCCCACAACATCATCGACACTGTTTTCATCATCGTCGTCGTTGATGTAGTCATCACTGTTTTCGTCACCTACTACTTTGACTGGTGTACCGCTGAGGGCCTCCTCCAAGTGCATCACTTGCTGTATGCCTGCTAGCTGATGAGCCACAAATCACCACACGGACTCCACAGCGACAAAACGCATGTACAGCTTGTCAAGCTGTGACGCGGCTGCCGATCGACCGGTTGCATCTGCGCCATGCAGACGGTCACTTGCGGAACAAACCTAACAGTGGACCTCAATCGCGTGCTCATCGGCACGAGCCACGGCCTCCTACAGCCTCGCTACTTCGTCACGTAGGTCAATCGTCGGATCATCTCTTACGTGGTTGCTAGCTGATGGCATGGTGTCGACTCCAGACAACGCGTCGGCATCTGCAATGTCTGCATCTGTAGGAGGTGTTACCGTGGAGGCACCGGCTGCTGCAAAAACACCTGTCACTCGACCGGCGAGTGCTAGCCGGATGTTGGCATCCGTTGGTGGATCTGCCTCTACGGTGTCATCGCCATCATCGAGAGCCCATACCGCTTGGGGCTCCTCCAAACCCTTGGTGCACAGCCAATTGTCCACCTGCCACTAACGTTCGCCTGTCGGCGACGTGCATCTTGTAGAGACCACTCAGCTGCCTCGAGACATGTGTGCATGTCCTTTACGTACTCCTTGGCAGCCCGTCCTGCTGGAACATCTGCAGTCTAACAACGGCTGGTGGCCTCCCGGAGCTCGGCCATTGGACCCTACATGTGCGCCTCCGCTCAAGCCACGACTGCCTCCCGCTCGTCGACCGCGGAGCGCAGGCGCTTGGGTACAGGAACTGTAGCTCGGATGAGTGTAGTTGTGTCGTCGACTAGAACCGCCATGGTGTCAGTGATGCCATTTAGGGCAGCCATGAGCCAGAGGTTCGCAACTTGCTCGACATCCTCCACAGTAGGTGCATTTGTAAGGATTACTGTTGTAGGCTCATCAGATGCCACGGGCACATATGCCTCTCGGCTGTCAGTAATGTCGGCCACGGTAACGACTACTGCACGGGCCGTCGTTGATGATGCATCCACTGATATCGCCTCCTCCAACTGTCGGCTAAAGTCCGACCGCCTCCACACTACACCGTGCAACATCCATTGAGCAGCCTCGAGGTGCGTGCAGACATCCTCGACGTCTACTGCCGCTACCCGACAACCTGTGGCGTCTCCGGTGCTCCACCGTGTACTCGCTGCACTCAGCTCAAGCATATGATCCTGCAAGTGCATGTCCGCATGTGCCACTGCATCCTCATGGTCATGAAGCGCTGAGTGTAAACGCTCAAGCACAGGGGCCAACTCGGCTGCTTGTGTATCAACTACTGCACGAGCTGTGTCCTCCGCGACGACTGCTACTCTGCACATAACTATGGCAGTGGCGCCGGCCATAGCAATCGTGCTGGCAACCTCAACGTCTCTTGCCTCTCCGGGTGCCCCTCTTGTATGTGTACCTGCAAAGACTGATGCTGCCGCTGAAGGACCGTCTACCCCTATGGAGGCCATACTGGCTGCTGCAAGGGTGACGACCATCATGGTATCTGCACCAACAAGGACATCCAATGCCATTTTCCTATGTGTAGCAACGACTGGTACTGCTGCTACTGTCACGATGTCGGTGGCTATCGACACGCCCACTGCCCGGACGTCTGCTCCAAGGACGTCAGTTGTCACCGCCACTGCTGCTACTATCTTCTTTGCTATTACTGCCACACTTGCCACATCAGTCGTTGTCACTACGGCGCTGGCTATAGTCTCTATCCCCATCTCCATCGCTATGTCTGCCACCAACTTCGCGTCGGACCACTCATCCGCCTCTGATTGGCGGTCGGTCACATGCTCCTGGTGCCGAGCACTATCAGTCATATCCATCCTATGATGTCTTGTGGTCGTCGGCAAGCACTCCACCTCCCCACCGGCCGAAAGACAGGCAGAAATCAGGAGGGGGTGGCGTACCAACCCCACAATTGGAGACGAGGGAGGTATCTCTAATACAACCCCTCTGACCTCCATAGGTGCTACTATCGCCTCAATCGGTGCCAGGTCATCAATCGTTTCTGCTACCTCGTTGAATCCCTCTGCCACATCCGGTGTAATCTCCAACTTGATCTCTATCGCTTTCTCGGCGTCAGACCACTCTTCCTTGGATGAAGAGTCCTCCCCCGCAGTTGCGGCATCCATCGCATCCCTGCGACACTCCATCCCCCCCTCGACAGACACACTGGCAGAAGCTACAAAGGGGTGCCACATCAGCTCTACGATTGGGGATGAGAGAGGCAGCTCCGCGGTAACGTCTGCCACTACTACTATTGTCGCTGCCTCCTGTGCACGTCTAGCCCGTCGTGCTATCCGCTGTATCGTTCGACGAGTGTGTACACGAGTAGGAGCACGATGAGAGAAAGCTGAAGGGACTACCACAAAAGTGGAAGGGTCACATATCAAGATGACTTTAACTGGCTCCAGGACAGAGCAAAGGGTGTCGGATGTGGAGCTGAGGTTGGGATGACACTGTCGGAGGTGAGGATGGTGAGGAGGAAGATGGGGTTGTCTGTAGCGGCATGGTGGTAATGGCCTAGTCAGAGACCACATGGTCCGTGGGCTGTTGCACCATGCGGTTTAGACCCTGGAGCTCGGCGTACAACACTGCCAGAGCTCCACTGAGGGGTGCCACGGTATTGGCTGACGTCTCTGAGCCGGAAGGTGAAGAAGAAGGGCGGGACCGTATCCAGAGCAGTCGCCACCCGGTAGGGCGTTGGCAGTATTGGCGCCAGCCAAGGTGCCGATCACCACGATAGTAACAAGGAAAGCCGTTAGAAACCCGAGGCATGTTCCACAGCTACAACTGCCACGGTGGACAAGGCGCTTGCCACGCATGCAATGCCGGTGCCAACCACGGTGCCGGCTGCGCTCCCTACCACGCCAGTTTGCTCAACTCCGGAGCTTGGCTTTAGTGAGTGCACAGGGCACTCACTCCCATTGGCACAAAGCCACAAGGGGAGGTTGACGATCGAAGCACAGTCTCTCAGACGCGCTGTGATAGGGAGGAAGAGAAGGGGTCTCCTAGCCCTGTGCCCTTGTCACGGACCAACGGCATCGGTGCTGCTCAATATGGGTCCAAACGTCTTTTTTTTCAGAATCACAAACTGTTGGTTTTTATCAAGGATTTGGAACTCTGGTAAAAATGATGTTTCAACAAAAAAATTGATTGTGTTGGTGCTGACGTCATCACCTACAATGAGGACGTCAGCATGAAGGTTGTCCAAATGAAGTGAAATTTGGAGTGATTATGCGCCAAAGAATGTTGAATGCAATGGTGGCAGTTTTGTGCAAACAAACCTCCAAAAGGGTAAAACAAATGTCACTGCTTTCTTTTCAGCCCAAATTTCGAAAAAAAAAAGTATAGATCTGAGACTGTTGTTTCATTTCCTGTAGCCTACAGGTCATGAAATGAGGCAGGAGTGGAAGCGATGGATAGGGTTTTGTAACATCTTTTTAACGAGCTCATACACGCCAAAAATGGTGGTCAAATGGGGTAGTTGCACTCTCCACGTCCGGGGGCCTGGTATGTGCGACATGAGTGAAGCTTCTGGGACCCTTCAGAGATCCCTTCTCAACATCACACACCTCAACTGCTTCTAGAGAGCGTTGGGAAACCCTTGGCTGCCCCATGGTGGCGTGATGATGCGGTTGCAAGGGTGTCTCTGCTGCTGGAATCTGCTGCGGCGGGTCACCGTGGCTTGGTGGGTCCTCCGAGGACCATGGCTTTAGTTGTGACTCTCACTGCTGCTAATAGTGCTGCGTCTTTGCTGTGCAACTCAGCGAGGGATGCCTTGCTCCTCTGATACCATGAGAAACTTCTTGGAACCTTCCTAACCGCTTGCCACTTGACTAAGCGTGAGGGCTGAGTCAGTGTGTGATGACAGTCACAAGTCATGCACGAAACTGCAAGGGTCTGGGGAGAGACACGTACAGAGTGTCAAGAAGCTCAAATTCAATATAATTACGAAGAGAGATGACAATTTGCAAGAACAAAACATAAATACCTGCCCCGGCTCACGGCAAGTGACGCACACGCTATGTCACTTTGTCTTGAAACCGGCCCAAACCTACTGTTTGGCTGTAAACCTGTGCACATGTATCCAAACGCATCACCGTCTTAACCTAGAGATGCATAATCTCAAGCCAGATGCTACGACTGGTCACACGCAGTAGTTCAGCATCGAACCGTGGACAAACAATGCAAAACATGCAAATCAGGCTCTACAGCCTGTCCACCGAGAAAACTCTAGTGTCTGTAGAAAAATCGCAAAGGACCCCGGCAAGCACCCGGGATGTCGTGGTTGCTGTCTGGCAGCTGCTGGTGTATGGAGCAACCACTCGTCGGTGCTCCGACGCCAGCTGCATCGGCATCAGGGATCATGTCGCCGTACTCCCAGTAGTGCTGCTCCATACCACCAATCGTTCATTTTTCTGCGCATCTCTCACTGTGCTCTGTTGTGTCCTCCCGGCTTGTGTACATCGGCGTGCAGATGACTGACGGCGAGACTCGACGCTGCTGGAGTGTCATCCGGCGGAGCCGATGCACGCTGAGGTCTACTCGCAGTTCGCTAAAGCTTCCTCCCTCCGGCGACGTGCTCCGCTCTATCGGCAGGCCTCCTCCGCGGTCGGGCCGCCGGCGGTCACTGCCACGGCAGATGTTGTCTGCATGCACCCAGCGTTAGTTCTGACTGTGCCATTGCGTCTGCAGGATCGTCCTATGCCTAGGGCCCATGTCTCTTGCTGCGTGTCACTGTTTGACGTCGTGGACCGTCGTAGGCACTACTTGGGTTCGGGCAGTCATAACTCTTTGTTGTTATTTTTCTAGCTGATTCTCACCGCACGACTGCGTTCTTAGCGTTGGTGTTATGGCATGGTCCAGGTTTCAGGAAAAACGGACGACGCCCGGGTTTTGGGCTGTCGGGCGTCTGGCAGGGCTCACCGAGAAAACCCTGCCTGCCTGAAAATAGATCTAGGACTATTTTCTGATTGGCTGGTTAGCTGAGTAACTAGTTCTACACTAGTGGGGGGGAGCTAGAACTTGGAGGGGTCTCCCATTGTTGTTCATTCTTCACTCCTAATCAGTTACTTCCAGTTTTCAATTGCTTTCTGACGCTAACACTGGCGCACGCGTTTCTGAGTAACAAATCCAGAGCACTCATACTTAGACTCTAGAGCAGCAGACTGAGGGGGCAACTGACTAAGCAACTTTCATGGAAGCCCACCCGCTACATCAACACCGCCACTGCCCCAACCTGCGCTCTATTATAGCTTCCATTTTGGTATCAGAGCCAGAGCGTAGCAGTAGCAGAAGACGACTGGTGTATAGGTGCCTCACTACGCCGGCGGACCCCCTATATGCGCCAGTGCAGGGGAAATTCTGCCAGATTTTTTTGACAGCATTGACCTGCCTGGTGGCGGCGTCAGAATTTTTCCCACGGCCACTGGGCCAGGGGAAATGTTGCCGGATTTTTCCGGCAGCACTGACCCCACGCTAGGCGCAAGGAGGTGAGCGGCAGGTCACGTCAGGCGCTTGCTGGCGATGACGCACGTGGCGACATCATCCAGGTGGAGTGGCTGGCAGCAACAGCCCGCAATAGTAGCAGTAGCTTGTAGCAGCAGCAAGCAGTGGCAAAAACAGTGGTGTGTAGTAGTAGCCAGCAACAACAGCAGCTCGTAGTAGCTTGTAGCAATACCAGCCCGCAACAGCAACAACAGCAGCCAGCAGTAGCGGCAGCAAGTAGCAGCAGCAACAGCAACAACAGCAGTGAGCAGCAACAGCAGCAGCGAGCAGTAGCAGCTGCAACGAGTAGTAGCAGCGAGCAGCAGCAGCGAGTGGCAGCAGTAGCAGTAGCAGTAGCAGCAACAACAGTAGCAACAGCTGTCCGCAGCCCGCTACTCTCGAGTAGCGAGCTGCTGATAGTGAGCTTGTTTCTCGTAGTGAACAACAAGCAAGCAGCAGCAAGCAACGAGCTCGCTGGTCGTGGCTCGCTGCTCGCAGCAAGCAGTGAGCTTGCTGAGATGAGCGAAAAAGAGAAAAAAAATGAAGAGAAAAAAAACCCCCCACCCCACGAATAGCAGCTCAGTAGTAGCAGCAGCAGCAATAGCAGCAGCAGCAACAGCAGCTGCAGCAGCAGCAGTAGTAGCAGTAGTAGTTGCAGTAGTAGTAGTAGCAACAGTAGCTGCAACGTTACTACAGCAGCAGTAGCTACAGCAGCAGGAGCAACAGCTGCAGCAGCAACAATAACAACAACAACTACAACGCTACTATAGCAGCAGCAACTACAGTAGCAGCAGTAGCATCTGCAACAACTGCAGCCGCCGCAGCTGCACCAATAACCACAGTAGCAGCAACAGCAGCCGCAGCAGCTGCTGCAATAGCAGATCAATAGCAACAGCAACTAACGCAAGTAACAACTGCTCACGTCAGCCATTCTAAGCTGACATTAGTACTGACATCACAAGCACAAAAAAACAATAAAACACATAGAAAAGGGGGCACCAACACCCATGGCTATCAGCCCCACTAGGGAGGGGTCATCCTCCGTTGGGGGAACCCCCAGGGGGGGTACCCCCCCCTTTTTCTTGCAGTAGCTACAACAACTGCAAGAGAAGTAACAGCAATAATAGTAGTAGCAACAGCATCAGCAGTCCACATGCTCCGCCGTCGACGCCTCCGACCCCCTAGTCTCCATCCAGCAAGCTTGCCACTCTGACGCAGTAGCTTGCAGCAATGCAGCCGTCGGCCTCCCAGACTCACACAAGTGGTCCGCCGCCTTTCATCCCTCCTGGGCACACAAGCTCCGCCGTGTCTGCGGCTATGCATTACCTTGCGCAGCTACAGACTCAACGCCAGCGGCAAACTGTGACCTCAGTCCTTGGCCCCACTCTGGGCGCCGGCCGCAGGCCCAAGGACTTTGAGACGCCACCCCCACCGCTCCAAGCTGGCGAGCAGTTTCGGAGCTCGGAGCTCAGCTTCTGCATCTGGGCGCAAGGTGAGAGCCTGTGGGCATACTACACCCTTCCGTACGACTCCACCCAAGCGGACCAGCTGTATGACGCTGGTCATGCCGCACGCGCTCTCGTCCCCGTCGCTCCTCTGGCGTCCCACCTAGCCCTAGAGCCCTTCCTCAGCGACTTCACCTCTGGCAAGACACCGAATCCCGCTGCCGCATGGCATGTTCTCACCCGTCCCCATCGTCTATCCAGCGAGGCTGAGACCAGCCGTCTGCTCGGGGAGTTCAACTCCCTACACATGGGGGAGACCAAAACAGTCACTGCCTAATAGCAGCGGGTTGAGGACATCCTCCGTCGCTTCGTCACCTCCGCTCCACCTCCTCTCGCCCCGCTCCTCACCATCAAGCGGGGTGCCACCATCGCATTCGCGGACGTCTTCGTCCACTACTCCCAGGAGGTTCTCTCCACCATGGCGACTCAGGGCACCCTCATGCCCTAGGCATACGAGCTCTTCCTCAGGATCGAGGAAGCTCGTCTAGAGTCCCGCCTCTAGCGTACAGAGGCCCTCACCTACCGTCGCCTCTATGGCCGTCGCCTCCCCCGTAGCAGCAACTTCCACCAGCTCCTTGTTGCCGGGAAAGTAGAAGCGTCGGAGCAAAAAGGGCAAGGGTCAATAGCAACAGCAGTAGTAGCAGACGACTGGGTCTAGTGGCACAGGCTCGGTCTGCCACAACAATAGCCAGCTAGGGCACGGGTGGTACACGTGCCAGCTACCGACGGACGAGGCTTGCGTCATCGCCACCATGGGTCGCCAGCGAGAGCGCCGTCTCCCCTCCACCACCGTCACTGTCGCCGCCTTTGATGCCTCGACCCCACCAAGCAGCTCCACTCCTTCGACCACGACCCCGGTCCCGCAGACGCCAGCTCCTCAGCAGCATCATCCGCAACCGTCGGCACCGTCGTTCCACTCGCCGGGGCAGTCTTCCTTCTATCCGGGCTCCGGCGCCGTCACCTCGCACTCCGTTTACACTTCAGGGCCGTCCATGCATAAGGGACAACTGGAGCAGTTTCTTGCGCTCCAGCTCGGCCTGCCTCGCCCCCCCAAGGGAAGTGCGAGTTGCGTCACCTCCTGCTGGACCACCTCACCCTGCATGATTGAGACTGAGCTGCGGTCTTGTCCTGCCTCCTCGTCTGTCTCACCCTCCCTCTTTGTCTCCCCTGTCCCCCTCCGTGACGACGTCGCATGGCTTCATGATTGGCAGTCTCGGTTCACGCTCCCTTCCACCGCATCCGCATCTCTTCCTTGCTGCCATGTGACTGTTAGCGATCTGGCGACTCCGGTCCAGGACCCAGCCGAATCCTGGATCATCGACTCCGGGGCCACGCATCACATGACGGCTTCTTGCGAGGCCTTCAGTATGCTTGGTCCTATTGGTGATGTCTCCGGTGTCCGGACGGGCTCCGGCCAGGTGTTACTCGTCCGCGGCGTTGGTGTCGTTCGTTTCCGTGGTCCTGCCGGAGATGTCTGTCTGATCGATGTCCTTCACGTCCCCGCTCTTGAGCTCAGCCTCCTGTCTATTACTGCGCTTGACCGCATGAGCATGGACGTTGTGCACTCGCATGGTGTTTGCACTGTGTCGTTGCGTCCGTCCGCGCTTGTCGTTCTCCACGCCACCGCCAGTGGCAACCTGTGGCACGTGCTTCGTCTATCTTCCTCTCCTTCTGTCTCCTCCCCGTCGGCCACCGTAGGCCATGTCCTTGTCACCAGCACGTTTTCTTTGCAAAACACCAGTCCCTTGCACTATCGCCTTTGCCACGTCCACTTTGCTGCCGTCGACAGCATGCTCCGCACCCAGCCGGCCAAGGGCCTTGACCTGGTAACTTTCCCTTTGCCGTGCCCCACGGAGTGCGTTGATTGCGCTCAGGGAAAAATGCACCGGTCCAAATATCCTTTGTCCTCCTCGCGTGCATCCGCCCCTCTCGACCTGGTCCATTCCGACGTCATGGGTCCTCTCCCCAGCGAGTCCGTTGGAGAGCATGGCCGCTACATCCTCGCCCTTACTGATGACTAATCTCGCTACCGCTGGGTCTTCTGCCTTCGACAGAAGAGCGATGTCGCTCGTGTCATTCAGGACTGGCTTGTCCTTGCAGAGCGCGAGTGCAGTTGACCTCTTCGCCGCTTTCGCTCCCATCGCAGTGGTGAGTACATGGGCAAGACCACAACGTTTCTTGCCTCCCGCGGCATCAACCACGAGACGTCCGCGCCCTACACGCCCGCCCAGAACGGCATCTCCGAGAGGTGGAACCGTACCATGGCCGATGCAGTCCGCACCATGCGGGTTGAGTCTGGTCTCTCCGATGGCTTCTACTTTGAAGCCATGGGGTACATGACATGGGTCTTGAACGGATTCCTCACGGACCCCTTCCTCGCCAGTCCACGCCGCACCAGCACCGGTACGGTCAGCGAACCGACCTCCGCCTTGCTCGCATCTGGGGCTGCGTGGCCATTGTGTGGCTGACCACCCTGCAACAGGGCGGCAAGCTTGCCCCCTGCAGGCGTCCTTGCACCTTTCTCAGTGTCTCTCGTCAGTCCAAGGCTTGGCGCTTCTGGGATCCCTCCCGACACTACATCGTCGAGCCCCGCGATGTCCTCTTCTTTGAGGAGCTATTTCCACATGATCTCGTTCGCTCCGGCTCATCGGTGTCCCTCCCATCACGCGGGTGAGTGGTGAGTCCGTCCTTCGTCCTGCCGCTTCCAGTTGGCACATCACTTAGTCCCTCCGAGCCAGCAGCCCTTGTCGCACCCGCTGGCTCATCCGGGCCAGTTGCCCCAGTCGCGTCCACTGATCCCTCCAGGTCGGCAGCCCGAGACGCTCCCGCTGGTCCCTCCGGACCGGCAGCCCTAGATCGCCCGCTGGCCCTTCCGGGCCGGCGGTCTCAGTCGTGTCTAGTGGTCCCACCGAGCCAGCCGCCCCTGTTACATCCACTGGTCCCTCCAGGCCAGCTGCCCCAGTCGTGGCCGCTGGCCCCTCTGGGCCGGCGGCCCCGGTCGTGTCCTCTGGCCCCTCCAGGCCAGCCGCCCTAGTCGCGCCCGATGGCCCCTCCGGGCCGGCGGCCCCAGTCGCGTCCGCTGGCCCCTCCGGGCCAGCAGCCCCAGTCACCTCCACTGGTCCCTCCGGCTCTTTAGACTCGGTGCCATCTGCTGCCCAACCACGCTACACGCGTGGCCCAGGCGGTAGCCTCCGATCCAGGCCGTCATTGAGCGCACAGACCGTAGCACCTTGCCCTGCAGCATCTCGGCCCCCTGTCGCTCCACGTGTCTCTTCCACTCCTACGGTCGTGAGTGGGGACCCTGGTACCAAGGCTCTCGGCATGACCACTTTGGCTATAATTGCAGACCTTCACCCTGGCTCTGCACTAGGCTACGCCATGCTTCATCCTGAGCATCGGCATGCTGTCATGGCTGCACTTGCACGCATCCCACCTGGAGCTCGAGGTGCTCACGCTCTCTCAGTCCGCTCCATAGCACGCCCGGAGGACCCAGCCACCCTACGCGAGGCTCGAGCCTCTCCTGAGGCTGCACACTAGGATGTTGCCTGCGCTGACGAGCTCGCAGCTATGTGACAGCACCACATGTATGACCTCGTCGACCTCCCTCCAGGACGGAAGGTCATCGGTGCCAAGTGGGTCTTTTGGCACAAATGGAAGCCTGACGAGTCCTTGGACAAGTACAAGGCCCGCCTCACAGCCAAGGGGTTTGCTCAGGTCCCTGGGGTCGATTACGACCAGATCTTTACTCTAGTTGGCCGATTCTCCACGAGCCGGGCGCTCTTCAGTCAGGTTGCCCAGCATGGGTGGGAGCTGCATGAGATGGACGTGAGCAACGCCTTCCTCCATGGTTCGCTGGAGGGTGAGGAGCTCTACATGGTGCAGCCTCCTGGCTTCGATGACGGCACTGGGAGAGTTTGGCGGCTGCAGAAGGCCCACTACGGTCTGAAGCAGTCGCCTCGGTGCTGGAACCAGGAGATCAGCAGCACGCTCCTTCGCGACAACCTTCAGCGTAGTACCACTGACCCCGCACTGTTCGTTAGCCCACAAGGCCAGACCCTCGCCGCTGTCCTGGTCTACGTCGACGATCTCCTCATTGCGTCGCCTGACATGGCTGCCGTCCAGCGTGTCAAGGACCAGTTGCACGCCGCCTACCAGATGAAGGATCTCGGGTCTGCCCGAGTCTTCTTGGGCATGGAGCTCGAGCATGATCGCTCCCAGGGCATCCTACACCTCCACCAGGCTACCTATGTGTAGACCCTGTCCACTCGCTTCGCCGAGGGCCTGCCCCTCGTGCCGAGCGCATCTTCATCCATGTCGCTTGATGGCCAGGTAAAGCTAAAGAGTCCTGACCCAGCCGTTGTGGGGGAGCCAGTTGACGTGACCACGTATCTGCGAGTCATTGGGTAACTGATGTTCCTGGCGACGATGACGCGCCCGGACATCGCGTTCGCCGTCAACCTCCTGGCTCAGTTTTGTCAGGAGCCGCATCACCTCCACTTTGAGGCCGCGATCCGAGTACTGCGCTCTGTCGTATCGACTCCTCGGCGAGGTCTCATGTTCCGCCGCCAGCCGTCTGTCGTCGCGGTGGGCTACACCGACAGTGACTGGGCCGGCAGTCCAGACAGTAAAAGTCGCACAAGCTGGATCTTTCTGATCGGCGGCACACCTGTGTCCTGGCGTAGTGGCAAGCAGGGGTGCATTGTACGCAGCACTGCTGAGGCTGAGTACGTGGCCCTTGGCTCAGGCGCATGCAAGAGTGTGTGGTTGCGTCGTCTGTTGTCCGAGTTGCGTCAGTCCGTCGCATCCATCACGTTGCATTATGACAATGAGAGCGCCATGGCCATCGCCAACAATGACGGCGTGCATCACACACGCACAAAGCACATCAACGTTGAATATCACTATGTGTGTTCGTTGTTGCATGAGGGCAGTGTCAGCATTGTGTAGGTTGAGACAGCACGGCAGCTGGCTGACTTCTTGACCAAGGCACTGAAACGCGACTCGTTCAAGAAGGCTGTGAGTTCGGTCGGCGTGCGTCCGTGAGTGTCTCTCATTGTCCATGCCTGCGTCTCTGCGTGCCCTTGTGGGAGTATGGTTCTTGACTTTGTCTCTGCTCGCACATGTGCACTACGCGTGTGAGTCATGGGGGAGTGTTGGTTTTTTTGTGCATCTCTCATTGTGTTGTGGTGTGTCCTCCCGGCTTGTGTATATCGGCGTGTTGATGACTAAGGGCGAGACTCGACGCTGCTGGAGGGTCGTCCGGTGGAGCCGATGCACGCTGAGGCCTACTCGCAATTCGCTGAAGCTTCCTCCCTCCGGCGACGTGCTCAGCTCCATCAGCAGGCCTCCTCGGCGGTCGGGCCGCCGGCGGTCACTGCCATCGCAGATGCTATCTGCATGCACCCAGCGTTAGTTCTGACTGTGCCATTGCGTCTGCAGCATCGTCCTCTGCCTAGGGCCCATGTCTCTTGCTGCGTGTCACTGTTTGACGTCATGGACCGTCGTAGGCACTGCCTGGGTTCGGGCAGTCATCACTCTTTGCTGCTGTTTTTCTAGCTAATTCTGACCGCACGACTGCGTTCGCAGCGTTTGTATTATGGTATGGTCCAGTTTTTAGGCAAAACGGACGACGCCCGGGTGTTGGGCTGTCGGGCGTCTGGCAAGGCTCACCAAGAAAACTACGCTTGCCAGAAAAAATGATCTAGGACTATTTTCTGATTGGCTGGTTAGCTGAGTAACAAGTTCTACACTAGTGGGGGGGGAGCTAGAACTTGGAAGGATCTCCCATTGTTATTCATTCTTCACTCCTAATCAGTTACTTCCAGTTTTCAACTGATTTCTGACGCTAACACTGGCGCGCGCGTTTCTGAGTAACAAATCCAAAGCACTCAGACTTAGACTCTAGAGCAGCAGACTGAAGGGGCAGCTGACTAAGCAACTTGCGTGGAAGCCCACACGCTGCATGAACACCGACATTGCCCCAAACTGCGCTCTAGTATAGATTCCATAGATTCCATTTCCAGTGCTGGGTACACGGATAATCACCACGGTCGTCGCTCATGACGGGTGGAAGCCACACCAACCAACATGAGTATCCTGATGGGAGTGGTGAGGAGTATCCCCATCAGAGTGGTAAGGAGGGATATGTCATGGATGAAAAAGAGCTAGGCATGCAGCTAGAGCAACCATCAGTTGAATCATCTTTGTGGGAGCTTTCTGTGCTGCTACAGCACCAGCAACAGTAGCAGCGCCTAGTAGCACAGGGGGCAGAGCAGTAGACAGTGTTAGTCCCACAATTGATAGAGCCGCGGGTGGAGCGTTGTTGGGTGCTGACAGAGGTGCCACGCTCATTCGCACACATGTCGTCGCTCCGACACATTGTCGTGGACAGTGCGTCTACGGTGCCTGATGAGTTGCGTGGCTTGGTCGTGCGAAAGCACAAAGCATACTGGCAGTGTGGATGCTCATTTGCTTACTAGTGCCAAGGATATGTGGCACAAGTGTAGAGGCCACATTCGTGCCCAATCAAAACAGTGGCATTGTGGATACTTTCAAAGTGATATGACAGTGTCGGATGCTGCTTGCTTTTACCGAAGGTGGATGTTCTTTCAGCACACCCTTACGGGCTTGCCCATTGCAACATGTTAGTTTTGTACATTGGTGCGTACGGCTCACCTATGAAGACTCATCCTCATAGGTGAGTGGAGGCTTGCATGCTGCAAGGTCTCTCCGAGTGTGATCTTTCCATACACAATCCTCGTAAATCCTGATGAGCCGTGTAAACTATTGAACCAAAACTTTGTATTGGTTTACCTGTCGTATTGGTGAAGACCATCATCGGTATATGCCCCATTTCCCCATCTCTGGCCAGCTTTGTGAGAATAAGCCAGGTGGGTAGTTTCTGGCAACAAATACACACTGATTGCCCTCTATCTGAGCTAGAGATTTGATCATGGTGCTACCAAATTTTTGCTAAAAGCACAAGCTACCCCATGTTCAAACAAGATGCAACACCACTCAGATAGTGGTGTTGTGATTTGTGCCGTTTCTGTACAGTTTACTGTGACCACTCGGCCGTGTCCATACTCGTGCAGATCCCTGAGGCAGGCGGCCCTGGTGACACCGGCGCGACGACAGGCGGCGGCCTACCCGTCTGGAGCTGACCGACTACTGTTCCAGAGCCCCAGATGTCACCGGGACTCCTTGCTGTGCCTTCTACGTCTTGCAGGCGCCTTTCGGCGGACTGGGCATGAGACCCATTTGCATGTTTTTGCATTATATACTCGCTGTCAGTCGATGGATGCATGCATGTGACCAGTCGTTGCGTGCGTCTTTTGATTCTGCACGTCTAGGTTCAGACGGCGCAGGATTCTGACATGTGTGCGTAGAGTTATGGCCAAAACAGTGGTTTTGGGCCGGTTTTAGGACAGTTCTTGGACTGCCGCGTGCGACACCCGCTGTGCGCCGCGGCAGGTACTTATGCCCTGGACCTGTCATTTGTCATTTCTCTCTGCATTTACTAAGCTATTGAAGCTTATGAGACTTTGCGCGTCTCCCTAGCCTGATCCTTGCTGTTTCTTGCACCTGCCTGCTTGCTAGTGCATCAGCTGACTGGACAGTGTCGCCACGTCAGCAGCAGCAAGGCTAGGAAGCTTCCTAGCAGTTTCTCATGGTATCAGAGCGGTGAGACAGATCTCACCGAGCTGCGCAGCAGAGACGCAGCAGAGCAGCAGCAGTGAGAGTCACCGCTGCAGCAGATCTTCTGGGACCCGTTGGAGGAGGTCGACCGCCGTCAACGTGAGACAGCAGCTGCAGAGACGGCA
>SZWC01003122.1:97606-122810 GCA_023375785.1 Penium margaritaceum | reverse complement strand
GCATCACTTCTACTGCCACAGCCCCTCTCTGCTGCTGCAGCACCTCACTGCAAGGCCAGTCAGTCAGTCGGACCATGCAGCATGATCAAGTGGTCCATTCCTCCCCTGACCAGAAAAACCCAGCTGACTGCGGCTCAGGCTTCCCTCACCCTTAAACCTAACTGACTGTGGACCATGCTGCACTCACCCAGAAACCCCGCCGACTGGCCAAGAGAAGATCGTCAAGGAACTCATTCTGACGCAAGATCACACAAGGCCCGTGCAAGGACAAAGCCCTACAAAGCCTCCGGCCACCATCCTTGGCAGCTACGCAGGCCCACAACCCTACGCACGTCTCCTGCAGTGATCTGTAGCCCACCACTTACTGCTGACAGGGCCGGAGATGAACCCAACGCCTCACGTCGCGTCCCACCGCCCTTATCAACAGGCTCGGCCGCCCTGCTTTTACCACCCACTGTAAACTCTGCGAAGCAGCATCTTCTCCAGCTGCAGCAGAGGCAGTGCATGACGCACACCAAGCAAGTGCTGCGCTGGCTTGTCACTGGTCCCGCTCTTGTTTGCCATGGGTCCCGCACCGCCACTGGCCTAGGCTAGCCTGTTGCTGACCCAGGCAAGCTCAGCTGCTCACCTGCGCCGTTGTAGACAGACTCGGCCGTGCCGCCCTTGCTGCTGCAGTAGCCTCCGCCGTCGTCGTTGCCGTCATCATCCTCAGCCGCATTGTCTCCAGGGGGGCGGTGGCCGTGCGTGACGCCATGCCCGCCAGCCCACCCGCTACCAGGTGCTGCTGCGGCGTCACGTCCCTCCCTACTGCTGTCGTCATAGACGCAGCCATGCTGCTGCTGCTGCTGCTGCTGTTGCTGCTGCTGCTTGTTCCGCCTGACCTCAGTGAAGAACCAGAGAATGACGTCACTGCAGAGGAATGTGGAGGCCTTGTGCTCGTGTGAATGGCACACGGTTGCGTCAACCGCTCAAAGTGATGTCTACCACTGCTGCTGCTGCTGCTGCTGCTGCTGCTGCTGCTGCTGCTGATGTTGATGCCGCCGCCGCTTGCAACTCGGCCAGTGCTATTCCCAGGCGCACGGTCCATGCACGGACACGCTCGCCTGCCAACACTGCCCCTGCTGCTGTCACAGCAGCGGACACTTTCGCTCTCAACACGGCTGAGGCGAGGGCTCCGCGAGTTCCTGTTCATGGCGATGCTGTCGCTGCCGCTGCCGCGGCTGCTGCTGCTGCTCCTGCTGCCCGATCTGCCGCCGATACCTTCAGTATCAGAAGTGAGCCCAGAAACCTGCGTCTGCTTTGCAGGACTTCTGGCCGCTCTGGCCCTCGCTGCGCCTGTGCCTGCCTGTGACTGCGTCTGCGCCTGCGACTGTGAACGCGACTGTGACCGGGACTGGGACGGAGGGCGCGAAAGAGACGGCGTCGGTTCCAAGCGGGTGACGCTTCGGACAGCATCGGCGCTGCTTGGGTTAACGGGCGAAGGCTTGCTGCTGGCACGGGCCTGCGGCAGCAGCGGGAACGGCGCTGCAGCCACAGCTGCTGAGAGCAGCATAGGTGGGGAGGAAGACGAGTCCTCGCCAGAGGCGGGAGTCTGATGCTGCTTGAATTGGTGAATGAAGGACCGCTGCTGCCCGGGCTGTTGTGATAGAACCTCCTTCACCGCCTCGTCCGCCGCCGTCTGCCACACTGTGACCCCCTGGTTGACTCTGTCCGCGGCGAACTTCGCCAGCCTGGCGAAATTCGCCGAGGTCAGGAGACGATGGAGGGAGGGGTCGCCCTTCCGCTCGTCCAGTGTGCAGAAGTCGCCGGCGGACGTGCCTGGCAGACTGGGATCGGTGCGGTTGTGCGCGAAACTGAACGCGCCATGTCCTAGACGCGCCATGCCCTGCTGCTGCTGCTGAATTTCCCTGGCCATTTCCGCGCGCAGTCGGCTGCGTTTCGAGAGCGAAACAAGGAGTCCTGTGGCGCTGTTTGTGCGTCGGTGTGTGGAAGGCAGCACAGCAGAAAATGGACCTGCTGGAAGGGGTTAGCTGCAATGGAATGGGGCAGATAGGACAGGGCAGGAAAGTCCCCAGCCAACAGCGAGGGTTCTCTAAACGCCAGATGCGCCTCAAATGGTGTTGCTAGAAGTAGGTGCAGGAGGTGGTTCAACCGATGCGAGATCTGCCGCCTGTGCCTTGCCAATTACTAGGGAACGCAAGATGTACCCAGCGAAGTTCACGAGATCGGAGGTTATGGCTGGAGCACGTCACTGTTGGCGAACTCCCTAAGGAGTCTACAAAACTGTTTCTCAGCCGCCCCTGATCCGTCCATGAGACGTGTGGGTGACCAGCGCCCACACGTCCGGAGCTTCCGAGGAGGATCGGTTGGTGGCCGTCGCGGCAGGACTGCGCTTCCACGACGGGTGCAGCCCTCGCAGATCTGTCGGGCGAAGGTGTCAGGAGACTGGTATGGCCATGCAGCGGACGGCCACGCGGCGTCCATGTACGCCGAACTGGCCCCTCTGCGGGAGAAGGGGATGAACGTGGGATGGCCTACCCCGTGGTGCAGGTCGGCTGCCCCAGTGGACTGCTCTCAATTAACTCGTCCGACACCTCCCGGATTTGGGAGATGTCAATGGACGGAGGCGACTTCTTAGCCCTTTTCTGAGGGGAATACGTTACGGACAGCGAGCCTCGCCACATGACTAACCGGACCTAGTGGTTGTGCCATCAACCATCCCGTCCTTCCAGCATCTAGCTACTGACGTCATTCACCGCCCCGCGACTACGAGCAGCCTTCGCCCGGTCGAACCGAACGTTCTGCCACCCTCCATCGACCTGCAGTCTCGCCGAAAGCTCCTCGACACCGCCGTCGTGACCTCCAATCGTTGCAGTTTCCCATCACACGTGGTCCGGGATGCCGGCGGAACAGCCAACCCACTGCCGTCCCAACAACCGCGGAACCCTTTCGCCAGGTTCGAAACGACTCCCGCAATGCCCCGAACAACAATCGCAAACGAACATTTCGCGGAAGTCGAGCTCAAAAGGATATACAACGTAGACTTTGAAACCAGTGCTTCTAATCGTCGCTTTTATTGGCCCCAAGTCGTAACAGACTGAGGCGGGGGGCTACCTCAGCACGGAAATCAAGCCCCGAAATTCAACCCGGAACCATGGGGATATTATTCATTTTCGAAAGAATACATGCCTGGATTTGTCGCCCAAGGAGTAAAATCTGGAATTAATACAATGAAAAATATTTTATAATTTATGATAAATTCCAACAAGCTAGAATAAGTCGAGCTCAATTGTCTTAAGACTGATTTTAGTTTTTTTGTCCTACTTCGCTAAGAAGAGAGAGGAGACGAGCCATGTATTTTGATGGAGCGAAGAAGGGAAGGTTAAAAGGAGCTTTGGTACTAGGAAATCAAAGGGGTAAGCCGATCATTTGTGCCACGTGAGGCGAAAAGGCGTACAGTAAACAAGGAATCAAGTATCTTTGAAAGCGAGCAATTCAAATAGTCCAAAAGGAAGGTGGAAATCAAAGGGTTGAGAGGTCCAGAAAATTTTGGAATGTATGCATTGTTGACAATGAGTAAGGGCATGTATTCTTGGACACAAAAGGAAGCATCATTTGATGGTCTCATCTTGTCGGCGAAAAAGGACAAAGGTTGCGTCCATCCGGGTTCATAAAGTGGGTGCGAAGAGCTATTGAGATGTAGCGGCACAGGTTTGTGGTCATGGTGTTCCTCATCACAGGGTCGATATGAAGGTGGAAAACTTATGATAGATAAGGTCCAGTGAAAGGATTCATGGGGGTGTTTTTCTTGCCAATTTGCGTAGTATGACAGATGAAAGGATCGAGGTGTACGGAAAAATTAGTACACTGTTGGTTTGTGTGGCTTCCACCCGTCACAACCGACACTACTGGTTTACCAATATACCCACATTCAGGGTATGTGGTATAGGAGGGCGTGAGGACATGACGGGCCTCCGGACTGCACCGAGACTTCTCCAGCACCTACGACAACGCCGGCAAGACGCGTTCAATGCGTTCCAGCAGCCATGTGGGCTTATCAAGAGGTAGAAGAGTTTTCACGGTGGGTTGAGACCCGCGCACCCGGTGGATTGTACCGGTGCGACGAGGAGACCCGAAGGCTGTTGTGGGGCTTCCGATGTTTGGAAAGCCGTCTGTGATGTCTGGATGTTGATTCCGAGATTTTCTGGCACTGCTCATGTTTTCTTGGTGGTCGAGGCCCAAGCACTCGGAGAGCTGTTCCGGTGCCTCAAGGAGACCACCTTTGTTGTTGTCATGGTGTATGCAATGTGTTCTATGACTCATTTGGGTTCAGCCGGGGTGACGGGGCCCGGTGCGGCTAGCTGCCGGCGCCCTTACATAAGCCCGCTAGGGGCTCATTTTTAAACTCTCCTTGTTCTTTTACATTCAGCGTTCCAGACTTGGCCAAATTCATGCCGTCTTGCATCGCACTCACACACAGAGCTCATGTTCGTTTTTGCATGGGCCTGTATGCCCTAAAATATTTCCAATTTGGTATCAGACGGGGGCGCAGGGGGGCATGTGAGCAGTAGAAGCAGCAGTAGTGAGCGGAACGCAAAGAGAACGTGTCACGTGGCGCCACGTTGGCAGTAGCGTGAGGGAGCGCGAAACAACTAAACGTGAACGCCACAGGGGTGGCGAGCCGCAAACAGCAGCACTAGCGACTACGGCGGCAACAGCAACAGCAGTAGCAGGTAAAGCATCCGAGGTAGCTGCGGTGCCACGCAGCAAGAGCAATAGCGGGTGCATAGCCGCTCAATGCAATTGCATATGCAGCAGCGCATTAGCCGTTGCAACAGCGGCATTAGCAGCAGCAGTAGCAGTAGCCACTACAGTAGCGGCAGCAGCATCAGGAGCGTGCAGGAGCGACGAAAGCAACAGCAGTGTGCAAGAGTAGTAGCAGCGACAACAGCAGCAAGCAGTAGCGGCGGCAGTAGCAAGCAACATCAATAGTAGCGGCGGTAGCAGCAAGCAACAGCAGCATCTGTTGTGCTGAGCAGCAACAGTATCAGCAGAAGCAACAGCAGGAGCAGAAGCAGATGCAGCAACAGCAACAACTGTAGCAGCTGCACCTGCCACTGTAGCCGTTGTTGTCGCTGCGAGGAGGGCCTCGAAGCCCTCCTCTGAAGGGGGGCCCTCTGAGGGGGCCCCGTTCGCCCCCTTCCCTCTTCCCTCTTCCCTGAGTCGGCCCCGTTCGCCCCCTTCCCTCTTGTCGAGGGGGCCCTCGGAGAGCTCCGGCAAGCCCCTCCGCGGGGCCCCTCGGAGGGGCATGTTGGCCTCTTTGGCTCCGTCGGCCGACCGACAGAGGGGCCGACGGCGGAGAGGGGCGGACCCCCCCTCCTCGTTCCCTCCTCGCTCCCTACTTGCCCCCCCCCACACTCGCTCGCTCGCTCGCTCAGCGAGCGAGCGAGCGAGCGTGCACAGGAGGGAGGACCAGACAAGCCGGACACCCCCCCTGCCTTATTTTCTCCGTCGCCCACCTTAGGGGCAATCGAGAAGAGGAGGGGGGACGAGTAACAAAAAATATGAAAAGGGGTACGCCTGGAGGCGAGTGGAAAAGGATAAAGAAAAAAGGGAGCCAGGGATGAAAACGAGAAGAGGGGAAACAAAAAAAGGGGGGGGGGGATTGAGGGCACAAGAGAAAAAAAGGGGGAATTGTCCAACTACTACTGCCGCACCAACAACAGCTTTCATAGCAGCAATAGCAGTATTGGGCGGAGTTGCAACGACTACATAGTGCGGCAATTGCGCCAGCGCTTGCAGTTTCGCCTTCTCAGCCAACAACGGATTGTGCGTCGGTGGCGATCTCAGCCTCGAGACGTGTCCTGGACCGACGACTCCCTAGGGCCCGTGGATTGGTGCGCGCACTTCACTCCGTAGGATCGACGACACATTGGAGTCTTTCCATCTCTCAGTGCTGGGTAGTCTACCGCTTGGAGCAACAGCCACACCTGCAGCCGCCACCCCTTCTCGTCTTGGAGGAGTCTTTGCTCCATTAGTGGCAGCAGCATTAGTAGCCGCACTTAGTCAGACTCTAGCCTCCGGGCTTGCTGTGGTAGTGCAACATGTCCCGTCTGGTCAGGTTTGCTAACCTGGACACTGTGACCTCCAGGAGTGACAGTACCTATTGGCCTCATTCTCTCCCGTGGCTTGGTGTTTACCACCGGGAGTAGGTGCCCTCGGCACCTATCCATCGTCCAGTGCACGAGATGAGTGCGCGGACATCTGAGCAGGCGCCTTGCGCGTTCGCATGTTACAACTGTGGTGATGGACGTCATGGTTGGCGTCGCTCTTGGACACGCCCTCTCGGCTGGCATCCACCTTGGCTTCAGCCTCGTCGGAGTATGCGTCCTCCACAGCATGCGGATGTGCCAGCATTGGTAGATCCCCTAGCTGGACCTCTGGTGACCATGTTCACCGAGATTCACGGCCTGAGGCAGATGGTGTAGCGGCTTTGTGACCTCGTTGTCACCGAGCGTACTTCTGCTCCTCGTTCGTTGACGACCTCCTTGACTACATCTCCTTCATCCTCTCTCTCTTCCTCATTCGATGGTGTCGCTTCAGCATCACCAGTCGGCCTGTCCTAGGCTTCCACTGTCCTCTTGATCCTCCACTCTCCTATGACCACGACGCCACCTTGCGATGACATGTCTTCATGCAATCGTTCCAGTCGTGTGTCCTCGCGACATCGGCGTGAGCGCTCCGCACGCCATACTCGCGCCGGTTTTGATACATCCTCCACCTCCTCGACATCCGTTGCTGTACCTGTCGAGGGGGAGTGTGGTCACCGCGCATTGCCTATTGTGACCATAGCAACAGGATCTGCACTCACGCACGGTTGTGGTGCCCCAGCGTCCGCTCAGGCCGACTCAAATGATACGGTGACAACACATGGCGTGGAGTCTGATCCCGACATGGTGTTCATGGTGGAGACTTGCCTGTCGTCATCCGGGCTGGATCCAGATCTTCCACAGCAGCAGGTGACATCAAGAGGAGCGGAGGCACGACGTCCCTGGACGGTGCCACTCGCGGCTCCGTCGGGTGGAGGCCCAGGGGTGGCATAGGTATCCCGTATGGATTGGGATGCAGCTACCGGACTTTTGGGGGAGAGTGTGCAGACGACTCACACCAGTGCGGTGGGTGTTGGAGTACTTGGGACATGCACGTCATCGTGGTCGACATCTATGCTGGGGCAGCAGCTGGACATTCTGGAGCAACAGGTCGCATTAGGATGAGTGCAGGTCCCGCGTGCCTTGGCGGTGCCACTCGCGACTCCAACCGGTAGAGGCTTGGCGGTGGCACAAGAGTCTTTTGCGGATCAGGATGCCCCGCACGGATTTCTGAGGGCGTTGGCGCACGCGACTCACTCCACCCTGATAGCGGTCATTGTGCATTAGCAGAGTGGGCAGGCCTGTCTTTTAGAGGTTGAGGCATTCTTGAGAACAACAGTTATGAGAGATGTCATTGGGACATGTGCTGCAGCAGACTCAGCAGGCTTCACCGTGTCATCCACCCTACCTGAGGACCAGCTTCAGCATGAGGAGTCGCCTATGTTCCCAGAGTCTACATATCGTGCACAGGACGGAGCAGCGACACACATAACGTAGTCAGATGGTGGTCTTCACTCCATTATCGAGCAGGTGGCAGCGACCAGCCTTCCCAGCAAGTGAGTGTGTGAGCGCCTGTTGTGCTTGTTGGTCACCTTGACGGGCATTGTCGAGCTGAAGTCCTGCACACCTGTGTCCACTATGGATGTAGTCAAGGATACTGGAGCAAATCCGTATATGCGGATGGAGTCACCTCATCAGCATGAGCTGAATTCTGCTACCTCGTTTTCACCTGTTGGTGACCCTGCTGATCACATCAATGCTGAGAGTGGCAGTACCTGCACGGACGACATTTCCACATGCTCCACGGACTCTGACGACTCCTCTTTCTCCTTCTCTCTTGGCATGCGACTGTTCACTCCTCGCATGACAGACACAAGCTATGATGTGGATGCGACACTTGCAGCTGCATCCGATGTTCCAGCGTCTCAGCACATTGCGAGCTTGGTTGACTACCAGGAGGATGCAGTAGCACCAGTTCCATCGTCTTCAGTAGCAGAGATGCAGATGGTGCTGTACTCACAAGTTGTGCACTCTGCATGTGTAGCGTCTAGTGAGGTAGACATGGACCACCTCGACATGTCTGAGGCAAATTATGCTGATGTGCAAGAGTGTGTAGTCATACTAGAGCGGGAGATGATGGCAGCGTGTGAGTGATTCTGAGAGGAGGGGAGCATTACTGCTATCGGCAGGAGCCTTCCGCCTCCAGCATCTAGCACACCTATCCTCGGGGAGGACCTTGTACGAGCTCTGAGTATGACATCCATTGGAGAAACCGTCATAGGAGAGGTGAGCATGCCTTCGGCTTCCGCCATCATCGCTCTTGTCGAACTCATCATCTCTCCTCTTTCTTCTACTACAACCATCACGCACCTTCATCCACCCAACTCACCTGCCCCATCGTCATCTTCATCCACGAGTGGTGATCCGGTTCGTCGCTCCAACCCTCCTCCTCTAGTACTACACCCTTGTTCCTCAGGGTGTGCTATCCCGTACCAGAGACCAGCTCCGCCACTTCATCCACGCACGCGTGTTGCTGGCCCCCTTTCCTCCGGCGTACACAGATGCATCACGGTAGAGTGGAGACAGGAGAGACTATGAGTTGGGACCCTTGGCAGTCACGCGAGGATTGGTACACCCCAGGTGATGCAGCTGCGACGTGAGGAGTCGTAGCCGGAGACACCACTTCGTCTTTGAGGGAGGGAGCCGACTTGCATGTGAAAGGGGGAGCTATCTCTGCATGACAGATACACCACATGACTCATCGCCCTGGATCTATTCAGCTGCGACATCAGCATCTACATGGAGGACATCACTACCAGGTTCATCTGCCCAGGGGGAGTGTTGTGTGGACCTCGACTTGACGCGACTTCATGGGAGATGCATGGCGAGGTCCATGCTCCGCTATGAGCATCTACAACATCTGGCGTGTGGCTCATGCTACATGCCTGCACAGCTGCATGTGAACGATAGCACATTGTTGGTCGAGACCCGGACACTTGGTGGGTTGTACCAGTGTCACGAGGAGACCATGTGATCGTGTGTCTTGGTGTGTGTCCATATTGCATGTGGTATGTGTATGCGAGCTGGGTCGCTCTTAGGGGTCGAGACCCGGACACGTGGTGAGTTGCACCCGTGTTACGAGGAGATCCTCCCATGATCCGGTGTTTAGATGATGATGCTGTTGTGTTGGATTGCTCGTAGCGGTCTAGACCCGGGCACTGGTGCCGCCAGTGTCACGAGGAGACCCGCTTGTCGCGTGACATGTGTGTGATGTGCATTACACTGGTTTGTGTGCGTGTGCATCACTCCTCTCATGGTCGAGACCCAAACACTTGGTAGCATGTGCCAGTGTCTAAGGAGACCTTAGGTGGGTAGCAGAGGTGTGTGTGTATGATTACCTGGTGCATATTGTGGTTTGGCATACGTTGTTGTTCCATGCCTTTGTTCATTCATTCTGGCGTGGATAGCTATGTCAGCCAGGGGGAGTGTTGGTTTGTGTGGCCACCACCCATCACGACCGACACCACTGGTTTACCAATATACCCACATTCAGGGTATGTGGTAGAGGAGGGTGTGACGACACGATGGGCCTCTGGACTGCACCGAGACTTCTCCAGTACCTACCACAACGCCGGCAAGACGTGGTCGATGTGTTCCAGCAGCCATGTGGGCTTGTCAGGAGGTAGGAGAGTTTTCTCGGTGGGTTGAGACCCGCGTACCCGGTGGATTGTAGCGGTGGGACGAGGAGACCCAATGGCTGTTGTGGGGGTTCTGATGTTCGGAAAGCCGTCTGTGATGTCTGGACGTTGATTCTGAGATTTTCTGGCATTGCTCATGTTTTCTCGGTGGTCGAGACCCGGGCACTCGGAGAGCTGTTCCGGTGCCTCGAGGAGACCACCTTTGTTGTTGTCATGGTGTATGCAGTGTGTTCTCCCTGTTGACTCATTTGGGTTCAGCATGGGTGACGGGGCTCTGTGTGGCTAGCTGCCGGCGCCCCTATATAAGCACGCTAGGGGCTCATTTGTAAACTCTCCTTGTTCTTTTATATTCAGCGTTCCAGACTTGGCCAAATTTGTGCCATCTTGCATCGCACTCATATACAGAGCTCATGTTTGTTTTTGCATGGGCCTGCATGCCCTAAAAAATTTCCAATTTAGAGACTTGGAGGGTAGAAGGGAGGTAGTACGAGTGAACAAATGGACGAGCAAAAGAGTCGATGAGAAAGTTGTTTTGGTTTACGAACACTTTGATTACGACCTTGGCGGGAGTCTTGTGTGGGCAAGCCTAATGGTGAGGGTGGATTTGAAGGGAGGGCAGAACGAGAGAAACTTGGTGCAAGTCTTGAAAGGAAGAAGCAGATAGAAGAACACAAATGGTGGGAGGCTCGTGAGATTTTAAAGTGCGAAGAAGACAAATTTCAACGTATGCATGATGGAGGATTCAATATGATGAATATGAGTTTATGAAATTGGTGTGAAAAAGTAGATATTGGAGACAAGAATTTGTCGGCGCTCTGAGAAAGACAAGAGAAGCCTAGAAAACAGTGTTATTAGTATGATCTCCTTAGCGATAAGCCATTGTTCTGAAGGAGAGATGTGAAAATGGTGAGTATTCAGCTTAACACACGCAATGGTTGTATGCAACACATTCATGACTACGGTGTACTAGACGGGGTAAAGGGGCATGGGTGTTTTTAGAAGTGGCGCAAAGGTGTTCGGAGAACAAGGCACCATCTGGGAGAAGGCCAAGAAGTTCAAGATGACCAATGTGGAAGTGAGAGAGGAAGAAATGAGAAAGTTTTAATGAAAAGGGCAATGCGTTTCCATTACGACTCACCGTGTGTAAGAAACAAGTAGTTCCATTTTTTTGCTTGAGTTGTAACGAGAGGGGAAGGCCACACAACCCCTAGACCACCCCGAGTTTGAGGAGAGCATGCGGTTTCTATTGAGTACAACCAAAGTCCAAGAGAATTGTGTTAACGATTGTTTTTGGAAGACCAGAAATTAAGAAGAGGGGCATTGATAATCAATAAATGTTTGAGGGTAGGATGACATCTATAAGATTATAAGGGTTGAGATAGGCATTGATGGCGATAACTCAATCTTATGAATAGTAAAGGGCAAAAATCCCATGGAGCCCCATTTTTCAAGAGTAAGCCTCATAACCTTCTTTTCTCAAAATTAGCACGTGAATGTAGAATGCCATGTTACGTCGAATTGCTAATGTCACTAGGTCTCACAAAACAACCACAAAACCCCTTTGTTGAGGGTTTATGATTGGGGCTCAATAGACGCCGAGCTCCTCATTTTGAGATTCAAAGGAACAAAATCCTGTCGCTGGGATGTAATGACACAAATCTCCATCCATGAGATTTAATCACGATATACCCCCCTTTCTTCCCGTTCTTCAAAGGCAGAAAACATGAATGTTGTATCATTCATTGTTTGGGGACGTCGATGTGCTACCATCTCTTGATCACGATAATCAAAATGCAGGGATAGTAGCACAACGGTGAGGGGGCAGTGGAGGAGGGGGATCGTGGGGTGCATCGGGGGTTGGGTGTTGCACCCCCCTGCTCACGGGAATTGCAATCAAGCATTGATTTTTTCCCCTTTGAATCACATGCAACCCCCCTTTCTGATTTTTTTCCCATGCTTTGCGTGGGCGAATCCTATACAAAACATGCAACCTGCTTTATTCATAAGTTCGAAAATCGACGGAGTATGTCACATTGTAAGGGAGTAGTTTTCAGTGTTTCATTCGCAAATGATCACGAATGCGGTTGGGTGTATAGGCGATGACCAATAATCACATGACTCTCATCGCAGCGTGTCATCATAGAGGAAAAATATCCTTTCAAAGTTCCATGGTATTTTTTAACAAAGTTAAAGCAACCCCAATACCTTCTTCCAAGGTTGGAAGGCAACTCCACCTCCTACTGTCTAGATTGTCACAAATATGTTCGCTTTGACACCCACGTTATTTCATGCTCTCATTCCCTTCAGATAAAATATGATTGTTTTGTTAATGTTTTTGTTTGCTAGTGGAGTAATTACAATGGATAGTAAGGTTTTCTAAAACTCTCTCATGTACTTTGTAAGTAGGTCCTTATAGCTTGGATATCAACACAACAAATGGTTTATGGCTGGCATATCCACGATTTGAAACATGATCACTCCATATTAATCTAGTTTGTTTGGCATCCTTTATTAGCAACATGCTTTGCTAACGAGCGAGAAGAGCCATTCTTGCTCCATCGTGACTCTTGCTCCCTCACGAGATCACAGTTGAGCAAAACCACCTATTCCATTGTTCTATTTTTTCCATCATGAGCAAACCACCCTGTTTTGCATGAAGTTTTCCGTAGCGCCAATGCGCCATGTGGCTTGGATTGGTCTTGGCCTGTAGGGCGACTGATGGGATGACTTTAGGGTTGGAGATCCTCAAGTACAACGGTTTTGGCTAAGCGGGCCAAGGAATCCATTTATTTGCTACATTTGGTATTAGAGCACCAAAGTTCAACACCCATTGTGGACACCAAGGGTGGGTCCATTCCTGTGTGGGAGGAGTGTAGTACCAGTGTGCCACGTGGCTTGGACTGGTCCCGGCCTGTGGAGTAACTGATGGGATGAGGGTCGGAGATCCTCAAACACCACGGTTTCGGCCCAGTGGGCCAAGGACGCCATCCGTTTGCTACATTTCTTTTCAATCCAAAATACATCAGATATTGGTTTGCTTAGCCACCTGCTTGACCCCACGATAGCGAGAGGCAACACATTACCTCTAAACACATGGAGAGTCTTGGACCCCCTTGCAAACCAACACAAATCCCCTCCTTGGAGAGTAGCAAACCCGTCTCAAGTGGGGTTTGTGAGTATTTGACAAGTATGATGACATCAGCATGCCGACACCCTTTGCATGCGACGTTGTCTTTGCAATCACATCACATATTTTTTGATACATTATTGAAGATTCATGACTCATGGGTAGGGCGTCTTCAAAGAGCAAAGCAGTGGATACGTGGTTTTCAACCTTGGAGTGGTGGATATGGTAGCTTTTTCTCAAATGATGTGGGTTAGGAATTGGTCTCTTATTGTATTTATTGGCATCTGAGTTGCATCTCTTCAGAAAAGTATGACTCACTACATCTCATTCATGATTTGGGCTGTTTTTCCTTGTTGAAGTCCGAAATAACCTCACAACTCGTCTTGTCTTCTGTAAGTGCCACATGGCTACCAAAGATGACCATGCGAGCTAACATGGTCAAATGTTTGATAGAAAAATTGACAAAAAACTAAGAGAAATCTTGAATTGTTTTTGTTTACATTCCTCCCCATGTAGGACCAAGTTGTCCCAATTTGTGATCTTTATTTGAAAAAGATACCCGCACATGAGAAAAGTAATAATTAGGTAAGGAGGAAGATTCTCGTTCTTATGATAGTCATATCTGTTGAACAATGATTTTTTCTTTTCCATTTGAGGTCTTGAGGTAATAAAAAGTTCAACATCAAATTTCAACCCTAAAAAAGGAATGGCACCGTGTCCTCCCCTTTGGTAAGAAGTGCACCCATAACATAGTGCGTCCGAGGCATCAAAGCGTTGTCACATAGATCTCCAGCAAAACCGAGGGTTCTACCAAAATCTGTCAGCCAGTCTCCTCTCTTTTTCTACAACCTACATGCAGCTGGACTCTCAGCTTGTTCTCCTGGGACTCGCTTCTGTCTTTCACCTTTCATCGTAATTCAACATGCATGACAGAGAGGCCAGAGGAGGAGGGGGAAAACCCCTTGGCTGACGGGTCAGAGACCCCAGTCAGTCCCACCACTTTGTGTCTAGATGCTTAACAGGTCACAGTCTCATGATGCTCGAGTCCCTTCTAAACTCCATACATGCTAACCAGCAAGCACTGCTGACGTAAGAAAATCTGGCAGTTGTTCTACCTGTTCCATTCACGGGTTCTCCTCACGCCGCAAACAGTTTCCTTGTGCATCAACTACGTCAGTCAGTGCTACAGCATAGTAGTAGCAGTAGCCCTAGCGGCAACAACAGTAGCAGGAACAGCCACAGAAGCAACAGTAGCCATAGTAGCAGCAACAACAAAAACAGTAGCAGTAGCAACAACAACAGTCACAATTGCCTACGAATCTCCCGAATCAGCAACCGCATCAGCACTAATATGTCCAAATTCGGATGCACCTTGTTCTGGCCCATTCCTCTGTGTCGCAAGTGTCACTGCTCCAACGTTATGCACCCCCTCCACATTAACAGCTTGGCATTGGGACCTTAGCCCTGTCTTGTTTGGTTATGCCGACAGGGCACCCTCTCAAGGATTTTGAGTCTCCTTCTCCTAAGTTCTCATAATTTGTGGCATTTGACGTCTAGGAGTTTTAGTTTCACACATGGGATAGTTGGAAAGGCATCCTATCCTACCACATGACTGACTATGATGCTACTGATGCGGCACAGTCCATCGCAGATGCCCAGGCAGTCCGTGCCCTGGTCTTGGCTTTCCCAGACGACTCCATTCTGGATGTTTAGCCCTATGTGGCTGACTTGATAGGGCAAGGTGTGGACCCCTTCGAAGCTTGGCAGCTCATCCTGACCACCCATTAGAGGGTTGGGCAGGCCGACCTGAATGAAGGCAATCAAGAGTTCACTTCTTTGCGCTAAGAGAATACTAAGGTGGCAAATGTCTTTTGATGTCGCAACCGCGTGCTTACACTCACCTTAGGACATAGATTCCGCATCAGTACTCAGCCTTTCTCACCATCATGTTGGGGGTGCATGGGAAGTACTCGGATCTCATCCAGTGCTTGATCCTATAGACCTCATGCGTATGGGGGAGGGCGGCTCTCTTCTACCCTGGGCGTGTGACTATCACATGCGAGTGGAAGGTGGGTATCTTCCATCCATGCTACAGTCCCACATGCACTCCAACGGCCTCAATCCCTCCCATCTCCTCCATTAAATTGCCATCACCATTGGGCATCTCCTCCAAATCTCCTCCCTCTACTGCCATTGTAGCGGTGGTCTTGAGTAAGGGGAAGAGAGGAGATAAGGGGGCTTAGGGATCCTCAGGAGCGGGGAGTGGAGTTCTTTGCTTCTACAACTATTGTGGTTACCACAAGTTAGAAGAGTGCCCTTGTGAGCATGATTTTTCCAAGATTGGACGGGCGATGCATGACAACTGGAAGGCCCATTCAGGCGCTTCTTTGGGCAATGCATGACGAGCACACGTAACTACTACATCCACACCTAGGACGTGTTGAATGATATGCACCTTGTCCACTAGCTAGCTTGCTAGTTGGCTGGACGGATAGACAAGGCATGCACTGCTCGTAATGGGTATGACCCCTGGAGATCATTGTAGGAAAGGCACCTTTGTTGCCTCGTTGGAAAAGGCACCAGAGCTCATGGGTCGCGGGTTCAAACCCCGCGATGGCCGTAGCTTTCTTTGTAGGCCAAAATGGGACAGGAAGCTAATGTGAAGCTAATTAGGGCCTGCCTTGAGGATGACACTTGGCAGTCTCAAGACGCGCCAAGTGGGACTATAGGTTGAGGTTGGCTCCTATGGAGCAACTGCGAGCAGAAGTATTAGCAAAGCTTTGCAAGTATAAAATCCTATACCCTGCCTACATCCATTTGCATTTCTTGCCTTCGAGATTCCTCACAGAGTGTCCAACCAAGGGTAGACACTAAAAACCTTCATGCGGACTTCGTGAGGCTGCAAACAGAATGAACATAAAATGTGGATCCCTCGTTTGAGGGTGATGTGTTATCTTGGTTGCAGTACCATGATTGGTTGGAGGCTCCCATGATGGACCGTTGCTATCTAGCGCACTGACAAACGGTTATGGGCCCACACTTTTGGTTCTAAGGCATGCTTCCAAGATTGAATCGCGCGTGGTCTTGCAGGGCACACATGTTCAACAGGGTACAAAGATCAAACGGCTCCATCTACTCCATCGCCTCCATCCGCTTTTGTAGTTAGGTTGCGAGTACGTGGCGGACCAAGGGAAGAGGAATAGCTCTTCCCATGTTGGACAAGACCCTCGAGCCCCAACGGGATAAAGATCTACCCCTTAAGAAGGTAGTACGCCCCCAAGTCTGTTTTCTCACGACGACACCTTTGCCTTAGGCAATCATCGACAGGAGGGGTATGCAATGGAACCAACTGTACCTTTGACAACGGTTGCAATCAACAGCCTCATCAGCCTCATTGACTTGAACGAAGTAAAGCACCAGCGAAGCAGAGAAGACGAGCAACAACCAAAAATGGCAGATCTGCCACAAGCCCTCCTCAAGCTGGGTATGTCCAAGTTCACGGGGGCAGGTTATCCCTTGTGGAAATGGTAGTTTGAGGTTTTCATGAACGTGCGTGGGTACCTCGACGTCCTAAAAGGGACCAAGACAGCACTTGTCGATGCGACAGTGGCCACACATGCAGCATGGACGACAAAGAACAACATGGCTCTCGCCATACTTGTGACATCAGTTAATGAGACTCAACACTCCCACATCAAAAGATGTACGTCGGCTCCCGAGGCCTACACATAAACTCACAGGTGCATCAATTGAACGCCCTAGAAAGCATACTCTTCATCTTCCAATGGTTGATTGCGATGAGGGTAAGCGAAGGAGAATCGATACTCGCATTTCTACAATCGTTTGACAACGTGCTACAAGAGGTCATATTAATTGAATGGAAACTTGAATCTAGCATGCGTGCCATGATTCTTCTGATAGCGCTGCCGGAAAACTAGGCATCATTGATCATCGTATTCAAAAGTTGGAAGGAAACATATTTGATTTATGAAGCTGTTGTTGAGCACGACTGCAACGAGTCCATGCGACGCAGTGGCAGTGAGGCAAGAAGTTCAGGCTATGCCTCTTGCTTTGGTGGAAAAGGTGCAAGATTCTACTCTAGTCAAGGTAGCAGCGGAAGCAGTGGCGGTGGAAGGAAAGGCAATGGTGGTGGGAAGAGTTCCAAGAAGCTCGGTAACTCGCACAACTTTGGCAAGGCTGGGCATTGGGCTAGGGACTGCTGTTGTCCCAAAAGAGAAGGCGGGAACAAGGGTGGGAAGGAGAAGGAGCTCACCAGCATGATGGCTTAAGGGTTGCCCATGAAGGGGGAGCACTCCTTAGGCCCCGGGCATTTACCCTTGACTTGGGAACCAACCACCACTCCTCAAAGAGAAGGGTGGATTTGTCTATATGGCTGAATCTTACATGCGCATCAAGTGTGCAAACAACGGTGTCATCCAAGCCATGAGCAAAGGGGACAAAGTGATTACGTTCAACGTGAACGATGCAAAGAAAGAGGTCAATTTACAAAATGTGGTGTACATGCCCTCCTTTGTAGTGAACATGTTGCCGGTCTTACAAATCACAGATGACATGATCATGATGTTCACCAACATGGAAGCTGTGGTCCTAAAAAACAAGGACATCAATATTTTTCACACCAAGGACGACCTCGTACTTCAAGTTCCGAGAGTGGACGACATATACGTGCTTCAAACCAAAGTTACCAAGGCGTCGGATGAGGGACTAGCATGTGCCACCGAGACTGTGGCATCAAAGCCAAAGGATGCACCAGCGGCGACCGCTGCGGCCGCCACATCAACCAAGGACAGTGAGCCATGGCACTAAAAATTTGGCCACGTGGGCAACAACACTCTATAGAAGATGCAGGAGTAAGAGGTGGTCCGCAAAATGGAAGGGTGCACATTGAAGCACTGAGAAGGGTGTACATTGTGTGAACCATGGCTCCAAGCAAGGGCAAAGAAGAAGCCGTTTTGGAAGAAGAGGTCAATTAGCGGAGAATGTCTTGGATCTGATCCATAGTGACGTGTGCGTATCCTTTCACACGACATCCAACACAAGTGATTCCTGACCTTCATCAATGACCATAGCCGCAAGTTGTGGATATTCTTCCTCAAAACCAAGGAAGAGGTCAAGGAGAAGCTCCTTGAGTTCATCCCCATGGTAGAAAGGCACATGTCCAAGAAGGTGAAGATGCTCCGAAGTGACAACGGGGGTGAGTACAAGGCATGCAAGCCTAGGCTCAAGCATCATGGCATCCACCATGAGAAAACCACCCTTTACAACCCCCAAAGCAATGGCATGACCAAGAGGATGAACCAGACCATGTTCGGCATGGTGCGAAGCATGCTCTTTGATGCCAAGCTCCCACCTTGCTTTTGGAATAAAGCAGCAACAACGACTTACTACCTCGTGAACCTCACACAAGCAACTGCCTTGCGGAAGCGTGGAAAGCAACAGGACAAGCAGATGAAGACCCCAGAAGAAGCATGGTTGGGAAAAAACCCAATGCCTCTCATATCAAGGTGTTCAGGTTAACTGCATGGGTGAAGATCCAGTCAGGAGAAGTTGGAGGCAAGCTCAACGCATGTTCTAAGAAGTGCATGATGATTGGATATGATACATCACAAAAAGCTTATCGGCTTTGGGACTAGGTAGCAGGCAAGCTTGTGAGGAACCACGACGTCGAGTTTGACAAACGCACCCTTGGAAGGGGAGAGTTGCTAGACCCGATCCTTGCTCCCAAGGCGGGAGATAAGAAAGTGTTTCTTGAGTGCAGAGACCAAGCATTTAAGGATTGGCTTGTTTTGCCAGCAGCTGGTGGGAATGGGAGAGGAGCTGCGTAGGATGATGCAGCATCTAACATGGATGCAGATACCAAGGAATTTAGGGCTTCCGAGTCTGACTTGGAGTCCGACAACTCTCCAGGCAACAACGACGACACACCACCACTTGTGGTAGCACCAGTAGCAAATAAGGAAGCTGTACCACCTCAGCGCATTTTGTGACCAAAGAAAGCACCTTTGTGGTACGAAGATGATTGGACCAGCTTTAGCTGGTTGTGTATGGCTCAGGGAAAGCCATCCTTAGTGGCGGAGGTGATGAATGGCCCGGATGCGGCCAAGTGGAAGAAGGCAGTGGACAGCGAGCTCGCTTCCATTGATGAGTATGACAAGTGGGTACTTGTGGATAGACCCGACAAGGCCCACGCGGATCCAAGTAAGGGTGTACACCAAGACGGAACCGCGGTTCTCAGGTTGGAACCGGAACCAAAGTTCCGGTTCCGGATCCGCGGTTCTTCATGGTTCTACACATGAAGAGGTGTTACATGCAAATTTCTAATAGAAAAAACCCAGGGACATCAATTTCAAGTTTTGACAATTCTCACCTTTCTCACTTTCATAACATATTCATGACTATGGGAAATCACCAAGCATTACTTCATAAACGTCCACTTTGTTATTGGTTCCCATGTCATGCACACTTGGGGTTGCCTTATGCATTAGCCATGTTGATACATTGAATTAATCATTGCCATTTTTTAATGCAAGAACTACCACACATTCTGGAATGTTATGAGATTGAAGAACAATGCATGTAAAATCAGTTGATTGATGGATCACAACTCTACTCTCCATTGCCATAGTCATCATCGTCATCACCATCCCCATCCCCAAAATCCACTCCCACCTCCATCACATCTTCATCCTCACCCATGTCAAACAACCTTAGGCCCTCTAACTCCTCAGCTGCTTCACCAACCAACTCTGCTGTGGCCAGCCGGCGTAGTGAATTCACTCGGTCTTCCTCCTCCTTCAGTTCTGGGGCCACATTGCCATGGCAATCAACTGGAGACTCTAGCAGGCTGCACTCATTGATCCACGACTTCATGGTGAGGAGATTTTTGACTGTCAAGTGGTTGAGCGAATGGCGGAAGTCGGTGATGACGTGCCGGCCGAGGGAGAAGAGGCGCTCGGAAGGTGTAGATGTGGCTGGACCACAGAATGGTCCATGGCAGCAAGAAAGAAGGTGGAAACAGAAATCTGTTTTTTTTGGTAATGGCGCAGCACATTGCACGTCGGGTCCTTTGGTGGAAGCTTTGCCAACCTGTCCACCTCACCCTCAAGTGTGGTTGCAGCTGGTTTTTCAACATGGGGGGCTGGATGTCGTGGTGCAAATAGATCCTGTGATGGATCTGCGAGGGCAGCCTGCAACAACTCTTCATCCTCTTCTTGCTGCTGTAGCACACACAGACGGAGTTGGCACGGCTCTGCTACTGCCGGCGCTGCTGCAGTAGCAGGAAAAATCTCGTTGTCATCACTTGTACCTGATGCTGCTGATGCTGCTGTTTTTGCTGCTGCCGTTGCTACTGCTTCAGCTGGTTCACATGCCTCCTCCACCCTGGTGTAGTATGGGCAGAGGAGCTCGATCACCTTCACCTGAATTTCAGCCGCAGACTTGATGCACGTGAGCCGGTGCGTCTTGTTGAAGTAGCGGAGCCATAATTGTGGGTCTACTGCTGTCGCAAGCACGTGACGGTCCGTCCGCAAGGGGGCATACTTCTCCGGTGCAGCCAGATGCCTCCACTAGTACTGTCGCTAGCTGCTGCTGCAGCCATGACCTAGTGGCAGTGGTGGAATAGGTCTGAGTGGTACAAACTACGGAGCAAACTTGCGCTGAGAGTGCGAAATGAACCAGGTGAGGAACTGAAATGGTAGTCCAGTACTCACGTAATGAACCATGTGATTATTTGAAATAGTAGTGACATCGCCAAGCTCACATCATGTGATCATAAAGGAAGCTCCAGTCACTAGATTGAGAAGATTCCTCATAGAGGAAACTTTGTGCAGTGCGAGATAACATACAATTGAAAGCAAACTGCAGCGATTGGTCAAACTCAATGTTCACCACACAAACTGTAAAACAATTTCTTTTTACTCTATACCAGGAGGCAAAGCCGTGTGCCTGTTTCGTGCATGGCATGCAATAGGCATGAGCTGCAGCGCTGCCAAGTGCATTGAACGGACAACAATGCCCGTTCCAAGGTGGCAAGGATTGGGAATCCTTAATTTGATGGAGATGTCCGAAGGAGTCAAAGCTCCCAAGGGCAGGGTGTGCAAGTTGGTAAAAGTGCTATACAGCTGATACAAGCCCTAAGGATGTGGTACAAAGAGATGGACACTTTCATGACCGGTCTCTCCTTCGTGCATTGCCAGAATGACCCGAGCATGTACGTGTGCGATGATGGCAAAGGGTTGATGCTGGTTGCATTATATGTGGATGATTTGATCATCTGCTCGTCTTTGGTCTAGCTACTGGATGAGCTGAAGTCTGACCTCAGCAAAAGGTTCAAGATGAAGGACATGGGTCCTCTCAAGTACTACCTCAGGATTGCCATCCACCGCAGCCGAGCAGCAGGCACCATCAAACTTAACCAAATCAAAAATTTCGGTGAGATAGTGAAGCGTTATCACATGGAGGACTGCAAACCTGTTAGCACCCCAATGGTGATTAATACAATGCCGAAGGCCTCCATGTTACCAAGCAACCGAGTAGAAAGAAGGGAGATGCAAGACATTCCCTACCATTCCACCGTGGGTAGCATCATGTACGCCATGGTAGGGACTTGTCCGGACACCTGCTTTGCAGTGGGACAAGGTAGCAGGTTTGTGGCCAACCCAGGGCCACAACATTGGCAGGCAGTCAAGCGCATCTTGCCCTACATGCAAAAGATACGTCACATGGGCCTCGTCCTTGGAGGCCAAGAAGGTACGAAACCCATCCGCCTGAAGTGCTACACCGACGCCGACTAGGGAGGAAATATTGACGGCCGCAAATCCACCTGTGGATACTTGTGCATCTTGAATGGCACTGCCATCTCATGGGCCAATAGGACGTAGGATTGTGTTTTTATGTCCACGACTGAGGCAGGGTATGTTGATCTGTCTGAGTTGTGCAAGATGACTCTATGGCTGTGCAACTTGCTTGGAAAAATGACAGTGCCATAGAAGGACCCCACAGTCGTACACGTGGAGAACATGTGCACCATCTCAATGGCTAGATATGAGATCATCTCCCAGAAAATGAAGCAAATCGACATACGCTACCATTACTCACGTGACCTGGTCATGAAGTAGGTGGTGGACTTGCAGCACGGCGGAACCAAGAGCATGCTTGTTGACTGCATGACCAAGCCGCTGGAGAGCGTCTTGCAGGAATTCATGGTTTCGACATGAGGAGTGCGGTAGAGGAAGGATGAGCCACAAGGCATTAATGAAGCCCAGTGAACGACAGATGGACAAAGGTGCAAGGGAGGGATTTGCTAAATGATGCACACCTTGTCCACTGGCTAGCTGGCTGGCTGGCTGGTTGGCTGCACAAACAGAGAAGGAATGCACTGCTATATGGAGTACGTCACCTTGGTCTGTTCTGAGATAGGCCATGAATGCGCTGCCCGTAATGGGTATGTCCCCTGGAGATCATTGTAGGAAGCACACCTTTGTGGCCTAGTTGGAACACGCATTGGAGCTCATGGAATGCAGGTTCAAACCCCGCAATGGGCGCAGTTTTCGTTGTGGCCGAAATTTGGAGAGGAAGCTTCTAGGAAGCTTACTAGAGCCTGCCTTGAGGATGACACTTGGCGGTCTCTGGACATGCCAAGTAGGACTGTAGGTTGAGGTTGGCTCCTGTGGAGCCATTGCGAGCAGAAGCATTTGCAAAGCTCTACAAGTATAAAGGCGTGTACCGTGCACGTATCCATTTACAGTTCTTGCCTTTGAGACTCCTCACAGAGTGTCCAACCAAGGGTAGATACTAAAGACATTCATGCGGACTTTGTGAGGTTGCAAACTGAACAAAACTCAAGTGTCGATCCTTTGTTTGAGGGTGATATGTTATCTTGGTTAAAATACCAAGAGCGGTTGGCGGCCTCCCATGCCGGGACCCGTTTTCTAGACCGTTGCTATACGGCGCATTGACAGGTTGGAGCTCCTTGATGCTCACATTGGTGAGCTATAGCATGTAGCTCCTTCTGCAGCGATGTGGGCCCGACCAATCTGGGAGGTGTGAGTTGCATGTACAGTGCCGAGGGGCTCATTGATTGTACCACAAACAGACTTCAGGACACTTCATGTGACGTGACCATGATGCATTGTGTGGATGTCATTGCATCATGTGATGTGCCATTGTGGGTTGGGCCTTCTCCTGACTTTGCATCCCCGAATCCTGCTCAGTCCGCATTTCTGTTTGACGGTTCAGTCACACTTAGTTTTGTATCCCCATCAGAGTCCCTGATGGAACCTGGCTCGTGGACTCAGGCGCCACACATCACATGTCCTGCCAGCGTAGTGACTTTGTGCTGCTTGGTTCTGTTGATTCTTTCCGCTATGTGCGCAATGGGTCTGGCCAGGAGCTACATGTCAACAGGGTTGGCACTATTTAGTTTCACAGACCTGCACGTCCTGTGTTATTCTCTGATGTAGTGTTTGCTCTTGACCTTGAGCTGAGTCTATTTGTCTATTTCCACATACGATCGTCTTGGTCTTAGTCATCCGCATCAATTTGTGTCTCCTCTGTTACTGTTTGGTCCACTAGGTTGGTTGTACTCTATAGTGTCACAGCCGGCAGTCTGTATCATGTTCCGTGTTGTGCGATGACTTCTCCATCAGTCCATGCATGTTTCTATTTGAATGGAACCCTGTCTGCGGCACACCAACAGTTGTTCCACCGGCGACTTTGTCATGTACACATTGCAATAATTGAATAAATGGTTTTTTTTCAAGCCAGCCTTTGGTCTTGACCCGGCGTCTTTTGAAAAGCCGATGCAGAACGATTGCCTGGCAAGCCTTCAAGGGAAAATACATCGTGCGACTTACCCCCATTCCCACTCCACTACCCCTCGGCCCCTTGAACTTGTGCATGCCAAGCTGATGGGTCCTCTTCCCACTGAGTCCCAGGCAGAGCAGAGACTTTACGTTCTCACTCTGATTGACGATTACTCTCACAATCGATGGGTGTTCTGTCGCTGCAAAAGAAGTGATGAAGGGTAAGTTATCCAACGTTGGCTTGTTCACGCCGAATGCCAGACCAACCAGTGCCTTCATCGCTTTTGGTCAGATCGTTGGAGAGACTTTATGAGCCCTGCTGCTCAATTCCTTGAGGAGCATGGAATGACCCATGACCTCTCTGTGCCCTACATGCCACAGCAAAATGGCGCGTGAAAAAGTTCAGTTATGGTCAGTAGACCATAAAAAATACACTCTTCTCTCTGTGTACATGCAAATTGTGCACGTAAGGAAGATTAAGAGAACCTTCATAGAAAGTACATGAAAAAATCTCCACTAAGCATGGATAATCATCAAATCATCATAGTTCAAACATAGAACATATCAAAAAATTTACGGAAGGGCCCTACCCATCATTTGAATGATTCATGTAAATGAGACATACCCTGATAAAAAATAAAACAATGGTTAGTTGAGTTTGAAAACATATACCAATGTATGCACGCAAACACAAAATTTGTTAACAAAGATATTAGCATGCAAAGGGGCACATATGAGAGCGTTGAGTGGAAGCCCGACGCTCGATTGACTGTTTTGCTGTTGCTCTAGTACCAGCTTGACGGTTGACCTGTCGACAGTTTGCATGACACGCAAGCGGCGTACAGGCCACTACCTCTTAGGGCCTTCTCTAGAGAGAATAATGCCTTCAAAATGTTGATGGAGAACGTCAACCTCCAGTTTCTTATTCTATGATTAACTGTGTGAGAAGTAGGGTTGAAAGGATCATCCTGGAGGAATGCTAAGATGTTGCCAATTGTGTGTTTCCTCTCTTCTCCAAATCTCACATTTTTCACCCTTCTCACATTACTTTGGTTCTTTGATCGGAGATTTTGTAATTTTTTTTCTATTGATTCCCTTTGTAATCCCAAACCTCAACATTACATATACACAAATGCTGGTCACCGTGAGATATGTTTACTAAACACGTAATACATAACTACATTCAATAACATGTAAAACAAGGATGATTGCTCAGTTGTCGAAACCATGTAAACTCCACCATAACGTCTTCACATAGCGCCAAAAATGTAGCATTATCATGTCTACCATCGGCGCTGTTCACCGGTGTACAAATCTCTCATGGTTCTCATACTTTGCGACATTCACAACTCAATACATTCATCCAATGCACTTTAGCTGTTTCGGGCGGGGGGAAGGGTGGAGGGG
>SZWC01003122.1:86002-97272 GCA_023375785.1 Penium margaritaceum | reverse complement strand
GGGGGGGGGGGAGGGGTTCGCTCAAGTATCTGTTTGCACGAATGTGTTCACTGCCCTGCAATGAGGAACAATCGAATGCAATGATACTTTGATCCTGAACTAAGATTGAGATACTAAGGGTACCATTCTTGGACTCTTGACAGAACTATCATGTATTTTCATTTTTTACCATCATTTTTACCATCATATTTGAAGTCTTAATAATGCCTTTTGACCTGAAAAGCTGTAAGGGAATGTACATGGAACTATCTGTACACAAGAAATGCTTCCACACACCTTACTTTCACAGAAGCTTCCTACTTGAGCATATGTTAACACAAAGAACAAACAGTGTATAAAAAGTATGTGATTAACCATACTTATAAAATTTTCCATGCAATCTTAGTCCAGAATCTCAGGATCGTTTGCCTTTTAGGTGATTTCCTACATGACGTGGGTGTGGAACCGTGTGCCCCACGGCCCCATCCCGCATCATATGACTCCCTATGAACGATGGTTTTTCTTGCATGTGTGTGGGTCCCGGATGTCCAGAAGAGCAACAAGTTGTCTTCTCATGGGCGTTTATGTCTGTTTCTTGGGGTCGCGTCCCAATCTAAAAGTCTGGAAGTTTTGGGACTCAGAATGACATTGCATTCTTGACTCCCCGGATGCTGCATTTCTTGATTTCTACACGCAGCATGATTTGCGCCGGGTTCAGGCCTCCAGCCATCACACCTCTTTTTGCCTGCGTGTCCACCGGGTGGGAGAGGGTCCTCCGGTTGGTCCTGGTGGCTTGGGCACATCAGTGGGTCCTGTTACTGCATCTCCTTCTATGTTGGCCCTGCCTGCTATCGTTACGTCCTCCTGTGCCGTCTTTCTCCTTTCCAGCTATGCAGCCAACAGCCTCCCCCATAGGCGATGCATCTCTTCCCCTTGCCGTCTTTGTTCCTGATTCTTTCCCGGGGTCACCGCTTGCTCTACCTTCAACGTCACCATGTGTCTCTCCTTCCTTTTCTGCCTCTTCACCTTCAGTCTCATCCCTCCCATCGGATCTTGCAACTGATCCAGCAATTCTCTCTGCCGGTCCAGCACTCTCTGCATCATCTGGCCTGCCTACCACCTCCACTTCTGTGAGTCCACCTGCGAACCCCTATGATCCTTAGCCTGATTCTCCCCCCACTTCTGTTGTGCCTGAGTCGCCGATGCCAACTTGCGTGTATTCTCGTGAGGTGGGTGGTCATCTTCATCTACGACCACCTAGTGTGCAGCATCCTACTCTCATTCCACGACGTCCAAGGCGCACAGCCCTTAGCCGTCAGGCTGTGAGTGGAGACCCAGAAAAAAAAGTGCTGGGGCTGTCATTCATGGCAGAACCCCATGTTGCATTATCGCCAGATGTCCTGACAGGGTATGAACAGCTGCAACGTGAGCACTTGCATACTCATAACACAGCAAACCTGTGGGCATTACGTTGGATGTTGCCGTATGCACAAACCTGCATTCTACATTTGGCTGAGGAGAGTTTGCCAGACCCCATATCTCTGAGTCAGGCCCGCTCTCGGCCTGATTCATACCCGAGGGAGATTTCTATGAAAGAGGAGATGGGCGCCCTAAAGGAATATGGAGTGTTTGAAGTTGTTGATTTGCCTCCTGAGCAAAAGGCTGTTAAAGCCGGATGAGTCTACCGCATGAAGAAGAAGCCTGATGGCTTGAATGTTTGCTACAAGGCCCAACTGGTGGTAAAGGGGCATTCTCAAGTCCAGGGAATTCAATCTGATGCCACATTTTCCTCTCCTGGCAGGATGGACACGGCATGAGTCCTCCTTGGACTAGTTGCTCAGTATAACTGGGAGATTCACAAGAGGGAAGCAGGTAACGCTTTTTTAAATGGGCCGCTGGACGAGGAGATTCACATGGTCCAGCCGCCCAAATTCGATGATGGCACATGTCGTGTGTGGCATCTTTGGAAGGCTCTTAATGGATTGAAACAGTCTCCCAGGTGCTGGAACAACATGATTTGCTCGACACTAGAGCATGGGGGTTACAGGAGGAGTGATGCGGATCCCTTGCTCTTTTTGAGTGAATCGTCTGCTATATTTGTGGCCATTTTTGTGTACATTGATGACCTTCTGTTTGTGTCGCAAGAAATGGCAGCTGTACAGAAAGTCAAGAATCTGATTCAGGCCACGTAAAGGATGAAAGACATTGGTGAGCTTGAGGTTTTTCTGGACATGGAGATTGCAAGAGACCGCGAGCATGGACTGCTCCATCTCCACAAAGGTATATACATTCAGAACCTGGGGGAGATATTTGCAGAGCTGCTAGCCTCCACACCATTTGCGTACGCTCCTATGAAACCTGATGGGCAGAATCTGTTGAAGCCTTCAGACCCAGTCAATCTGGTTGAGCCAGTGGATTTGACACTGTACCTGTGATTCATTGATTTATGTATTTTTTCACCACGACGCAGCTTGAAATTTCATTTGCGGTGAACCTTCTTGCACAGTTTTCACACAATCCCCGCGTTCTCCACTCGGGAGCCGCATTGCAAATTTTGTGCTATGTATTGCGAATGCCTCATCATTGCTTATTGTTTCAAATACATTCGTCAGTTGTGGTTTTTGGGTTCACTGATAGTAACATGGCCTGGAGAGCACATGGTTAAAGTCGGACGGTGTGCGTGTTTCTTCTTGGAAACACCGCTGTGTCATGGAAGAGTGGAAAACATGGTTGCGTTCCGCAAAGCATAGAGGAGGCAGAGTATGTTGCACTTGGAGTAGGTGTTTTTCACAGTGTGTGGTTGCGTCGATTGTTGTGTGACCTGCATCAGCCCATGGAGTGTATTGTGTTACATTGCGACAACTGTAGCGCAACTGACATTGCAGAAAATGATGGTGTTTCCCATGAAAGTACAAAACACATTGCAGTTGAGTACCATTTTGTGCGTGGTCTGTAGGAACAGAGACAGGTTGAGGTTGTCTGGATTGGGACAAATTTCAGCTTGCAGACTTCTTGACCAAGGCGTTGGGTCGTGCACAGTTTGAGAATGCAGTCACTGCTGTTGGCCTCTCCTCCATGCCTGTGTAGTTTTTAATGGGATGGTCGCTGCTGTTCTTGTGCCTGTTATGCGTGTGTTAAGCACTCGTAATGCATCCTCATTGTTCTTCATCCTTGCATCTCATTTGCGTGTTAATGAACACGTCTGCCACGGGGTCATGTGGGGGTGATGTTGCATTTTCATACACGGACAATGATGGTGACCCCTCAGCTTCTGTTCACAAATACACATTCCTGATATGGACAAGGACATGTCAGTGGCTGAAGGATCGGGAACGGCGTGCCGACCAGAACTCTACTGAGCATGAGTGTCTTGGTTGACTTCTGCAGATTTTCCGAATTCTTAGTTGTAAACATGAAATCCGGGGCACATTGGATATGATGAGAAAAATGAAGGGCGAAAGACACATGTACCCAGTTTACGGAATTACACAACCCATCCCCCACCGTCAAAAAGAAGATATTCCAAATACCCATCTGACACCACTACCGCTCAAGCAGTAACAATGAAAAGGGGTGAAAAGGCATGTCGAGGCCGCACGTCATGCGTTGATGACGCATGATATGCGGCCTCATCCGCAACCATAAAAATACCCAAAATGACTGGGTTTGTGATACCTACTAAGGAGGTTCGTGCATGGTTTGAAACTCCCCATGCATTGAAAGGGAACCGGCTGAGCCCCGCGACCGTGGGGCCCAGCAGGTGCCGGCGCAATAATGAAAACCCAAACCCCTTGAGTATAGTCGGTGATTAGTTTGAATCAAGTTTGATGATTCAAAGGAAGGCTTGATGAAGGAACTAGACGATTTTTTGTTTTTGTTTCCAATAAGCTGCTGGCCTGATTTCCAGAGAGCCCATCGCAATCGAGTACTCCGGCTGATCAGCGATCAGCAACGAAAGTCGCTGACTGTGGACTTCGCAATCCATCTATTGGCCAGCAGCCGATTGACGGCTGGTGAGTCATGTGACCAGCGCCTCTCATCGCTGACTTTCAACAGGCTGGATGGACACTACCTTTTCTTTTGCTCGGTCATTGATGCATGCTATGAGAGAGCATGGTTTTGGGTTGGGCTTCTCAGTTTTTCTTTTTTCTTTTCCGGTGAAGGGCGGATGAGAGTCACACTTTGTGTATTAACCTGAGCAGTGATGGAGAATTCTAGAGCAGGATGAACTTCATTGGCGTGTGAAGCGAGCAAGTTTGCTTACTCTTTCTCAAGATCGAACCACATCCAATCTTTGTCTCCACTGTTTAGACTCTCTTTATGCCATGGATTCTGAACCTGCTGAGTCTAGATGCTTTTTCTTAGCTTCTCATGTGCCTAGGAGTGCAGTGTGTGGGTGGAAAGCAAGATCTCAAGGTTCTACGAGGCCATAGGTCCCTACGTTTCTGTGACACATAAGCTAACAGTATATGATGAGATACGCCGATAGCATCGGGCCCAGATGTGATTCAGGAGATCTGCGACCCGTTGCGTGGGCCCTCAAGGGTTTCCCAGCCGGCACTAGGTGAGGCCGCTGGACGTACATCATCAATCCGGCAGTCCACCTTTCATGTTTTGGCCAGAGACTAGCATCCCCCTGACCAGGGTGACACCGAGGATGTGGATGTAATAGCTTTTAATCCACATATGAGTGACATTTGTGTGCTTGAGGAGGGGCTTTATCAGTTGTGACTAGGATCACGTCTGGCCACACCAGTACCATATGTGCTTCAGCACATATTGTAATGGAGGTTATTTGGACTCATTTGAAGTCCCATTGACAGTGGCCTTTCCATACCGAGTACACCTCCACTAGGTCTTCTTCCCTACTGAGTGGCGGCAGAAGGACTTTGAGACCCCACTACCTCAATGTGAGAGAGAGAGGGGCTAGCTTCTCTCTAGCTAGCCCCTAGAGAATCAATGTGTGTGAGAGAGAGAGAGAAGCTAGCCCCACCTCAATGTGAGAGAGAGAGGGGCTAACTTCTCTCTAGCTAGCCCCTAGAGACTGCTAGGAAGTCCTGGTCTAGGTGTGGGCTGATGCGGAAGGTGTCTGGTCCTTCTACCACATCCAGTACCAGACCTCCAACGCTTGCCAAGTCCAGAATGCATGGAGGGTGATGCACGGCCTGCTCTACACTGTGCCACAGGAGACAATTGTCAATTTCCATCCCTTCTTGGGCTCTACTGGTACTTGGGAGGGGGCTGATCCTTGCTGAGGTTGGTAGCTGGCCTTGAAGCTATTCACTGCATAATCCCATGTGAGGAGGGCTGGTCATCCTTGTGAGTTTCACTCCCTCCGCCAAGGATTGTTGAAGCTTGTGGATAACTACTGGAGGTGTACCATGCGTATCTATACATGTATCGGGACTGGTGGCGGGATGCAGCTGTGGACCCTTGACAAAGTAATGATGGGGATACATCTGGATTTCTCTGGCCTTTTCTCCGATGCTATCCAAGATGTCAGAGTCCCTTCAGATCTTCCTTTGGTCCAAGTGCTACTATCTTTCAGTGACATCAGACAAGGAGGCAGCCCACGATTATCAAGAGAGCCTGATTGTTGCGGCAGTAGCTACAACCCCTCCAGAACCTTTGACTCTATTCATTGCAAGCCCTGCCTCCACCACTTCATCCTCCTCTCCCTCTCCCTGACTGGCTAGGTTCAAGACATTGCAATGGCCACTTAGGAGAAGAAGGGAAAGAAAAGGCGTGGCAAGGGGCAGAAGTGGCTAGCGTTGACTAGCAATGGCGGTAGACATTCTGTCCAATGCTAACACTTGAGGGTTCCTTCCCACTACACGGAGTGCCAGCAGCCCCCTGACTGGAGTAGGATCATGCATGGCCTCCAGGCGGCACACACACAGTGGATGTCTTCCAGCGCCACATAGGCGGGTCGTGCCACTACCATAACAGCAGCAAAGATTTGCTTCCTGGGCAGCAGGAGATCAGGACCCTTAAGAATGCACCACTTTGGAGCTTTGTCAGTTAGTGGCAATTCACATTCAAGGATGTGCAATTATGTTGTCACAGCCGCGTGGTCCACAATCATCTTGTCCCATTGTTTTTGTTTCCTGCAATGATGCTTGTTCGGGAGCTATGTCACAATGTGATGATGATTTACATAACAGCATACCTTGGCAAGAAAATTCACAGGTTTGTTCTTTTTTTCATTGTTTGGAAGTGTTGCCACCCAGACGTCAAACATCGACACATCGATGTTCACATGGATGTATCAATGTATCAGGCATTCACTGCATTGATGTACACTGCCTCTGAAGAGGCTAAATCATAGCATTGGGCAATCCATCTTGCAACCAAACATCTGCATATCACTTTGTACAGTTATTCCAACTGGTATATATGCCCAAAATCATGGAAGACCTCTGATGTAATCTGGTTACACAGTGGAAAATGGGCCATAAGCAGATCCACTTGGGCATAGCTTTATCCATTTGCACCATCTATACATGTGAGCAGTGCACAACATATCTGGCCCATGATTGAGCATGCCATGTTTCTGGTGTATTATTTTCGTCGGCATGGCATTGAAGCAAATCCAACGATACAATTGTCAATTGCAGCATGGAAGATGTCAGCATCCAAGTTTCACATGCAGGTTTGAGCAGACTCCCAACCAGCCCAGCCAATGGAGAGCACATCATCCCATGGCTACCCATCCTCAAAGGATTATCATCATCTTTATTATGGGAAACCAGCATAGAAATCACACTCCATTCCATTACAAGTGGGAAGCTCGACCTGAAAAACACAACATGAAAGTCACACCGTTCCCTTGCACTTCCTCTGCTTGGCCCCGCTTGCGCCAGTACCACTTGCACCGCCAGCACCGCCACCACCTCCAGCACCGCCAGAACCACCAGGACTGCCAGTAATCACCTTCCTTCTGAGCCTCGTGTTGCTGGAGGCAGCACCACTAGCAGTCCCAGACCCCTGGACTGCTGTCACAGATGATCCTCCTCCTGCATTTGCATCCATAGCACCGTCTTCACGCTCTGGAGCTGCTGCACGAGCACGGGTTGCATTCCGAGCAGTACTGGTTGCTCCTATAGCAGCAGCATGACCTGCTGTAGCCTGCACAAGCAGGGCCTCCAATGCTTTGCGGCTATGGATTGGGCATGCGTAGCTTGGGGTGTCTCCCGCTGCTGTTGCTGGAGCTGAATCCTGGTTGCCACCCGCTTCCTCAACCCATTGCCCTCTTCTTCCTCCTCCTCCTCCTCCCCCTCCTCCTCCTCTTTCCTCCACTCCCACCCCTTCCTCATCCTCCGGAATGTCAGTGAGCTGAGTGAGCTCGCCATCATCATCACTGTCCGAGTCGTCCTTGTTCTGCAGCCAGTTCAAGTCTGTCGCCCTGCACTTGCTGCGGTGCTTGTAATCCTTTTGCAGGCGGACATTGCTGCACACCAGCAGTTCAAGCGTGCTCACACTCAGCCGGTTGCGGCATGCCGTATGGATGAGCTCGTGCGTACTGAAAGCACGCTCACACTCAGACGGAGAGCATGGCTGATTCAGCAGCCGCATGGCCAGCTTGCACAACTCAGGCATGGCATCGAGGTACAACTCGTGACACTCATGAGCAGGCAGCAGACCAGTGCTCAACTTCAACTCTGCTGGTTTATCACGGGTGTTTTCCTTCGGGTTATTCAACGAAACCACACCTACAGAGGCCTGACCATTCTGGAAGGCACGTATCTTCCATTGGATGGCGTCATGGTTGGCCTCAGGGATAAGTGCATCCATGACGGCCGACCAAGCAGTGACGGTCTTGGCATCCCCATTGAGATTGTTTCTCAAGTGCAAGGGGTGCGGATGACTGGCCAAGGCATAAAGAGGGCATGCCATGTCAGATTTCCACCTAGCAGAGAGGCGGCTCATGGAATAGTGCACATGGGCATGACCGGCATGTGCGGGCTTGTTGTTTCCCTGGGGCTCTGCAAGACCACGCAGCTTCTCCATGCAATCAAGCAATCCCTCATAAATGTCAGCAACTTCCTTCCCTGGTTGGTCTGCAATGTGGAGAACTTGGACAAGACAAGCAAGCAGGTCACGCATTTCCCTCAGCTGCACCCAAAACACCCGCCTGTGCACCAAGGATCGCACGACCTTCTTACAGGCCTGGAACCCTGCCTCACGATGCTCACCCATGCTCTTCCATTTATGGCTGTTCACCATCTTCAGCAGGAACAGGCGCATATCCAGCAAGCACTGAACGACGATATGTGCTGACGTAAGTTGCGTGTCACACTTGGGCAGCAGTACCCGTCCGCCACTCTCCTGCTTCAGCCATGTCCACATCATGTTGTTATTGCAAAAGAAGGTCACCACCTTCTCGGCCCTTGACAGGACTGCTGCATCCCAATCCATCTCGCTGATGTCCTTCATAACAAAGTCGATGTTTGGGGCGCAGCAGCCCTGAAAGAAGATGCATGGGTACTGCTCCTTGAGGTCCTCAAAAGCCCTCTTATTCACGTTTGTGTTGTTGCACATCACCCCAACAATGTTGGCATCTCCCACCTCCACAATGGTGGCTTCAATCATCGCCGCCATGTGGTTTTCATCCCGCACAACGCCACTGGCGTCATGTGAGAACACGTGGCATGACCCTTGAATGTTCACCGTCATCGCATTGTACATTGGCCGGAACTGCTCATCGGCCCACTCATACACGGCCACGGAACATCCATAAATCTGCCACTGCTTCTTCAGTGGCTCGTCTAGAGCCTCCAGTTCCTTGTCCAGCTGTGGCAGCAGGACCTCCACCACCCTGGCCCTGTGGGGTAGGCAGAATGCAGGTGTCATGTGCTTGGCAGTGCGGACGACCTCCATCATCATGCTCTCCTCACAGAAGGAAATTGGAAGTGTGCCGATTGCCATAATCTTTTGCAATGGAAATCTGATATTTTTTGCTGTTGGCCTATCCATTGAACCTGTCCATGCTGCCTTGTCTCATGCCCGCCATGTGGTTAACATCCATAAGTGGCATCCTTCTGAGAGTTCCCATGGTGGTTTCGGCTGCTAGACACGTGGTTGCAGCTGATGAGCGGCTTCAGCCTGCTCATCGGAGTCAACTGCTGCAATGTTCGCCCTCTTCCTCTCTAAAAATCTTTCTCTTTCTTCCCACAGCTGGGTCCACAACAATGGATTGCCCCGCGTGCCCCATGAATCGCCCTTTCCATTGTACAACCAAACAATCTAGGGGCGCCATTCCACTATTGGTACTTGATCCCGCTGCAAGCCGAGAGCACCACATGCCAATGGTGAGGGGTTCGGGCACTTTGAAATGTAAGCATTTGATTTTCCAAGCCTTCCCTTTAGTGGTCACAGGTCCCTGGATGTGTGGAGGCACAGGAACCAAACTAATAGGTTGTCTTCTTCATTGCAGCTGTCCATTTTTTCAAGTGACGGGAGAGTGCAAGGGTTAGAAATCCACGCCTGAAAACTGGTCCATTTTGTGGGTTGATTATTGGGACCTCAGATGAAGTTGCATGGGTTGCAGAGCTAGAAGGTGCAGCAGAGGTAGTCCACGTGCAAGCCATGGCATCGGGGTCCAAGGCTTAGTGGAGTATTCAAATTCATGGCTGAGGCACTGCAGCCATCAGCTAATAACTTGGTGGCTTGTGCCTCGACCGTGGCCGTCGCTTTGCCAGCCCTGCTAGGCTGAAACATCGACCACCAGGTCCTTCGAGTCGCTAGTGACATGGTAGCCGGTGATTGGGACCAGCCATTGATTGGAATCAATGGCTGTTTCAGACTTTGGTTTGAACCAGCCGTTTGTTTGAATGAATGGCTGGTTGAAACGGGCAGTGTTTCAAAGTGGCAGTGGTTTGATGGAACCGGTGGTGGTTGGAGAAAATGGTGGATTGAACTGGCGGTGGTTTGGTCAAACCGACGGTGTTGCAATCCGTGGTTTGAACAAGCTTATTATTTGAGCCACCGACAAGGTCAGATGGCACGATCCAGCAACGGTAGCTGGCTCTGTATGCGGGTTTGGCCAATGACGTGTTTGGTGCAGAAGCACCGTCCAGGTGTGTGATTCATTTGTAAAAATTTACAGTAACAATGTGCTGAACATGTGCCAAACGTGAGCTAAATGATCTGGAAAATGTTCCAAACATGAGTTTAAAAAAAATGCAGCGACCTAAAACTCCCCCCAACATCATCCACACACCATGTCTCTACACTGTGGCCCAAGGATGAAGGACATCAAGAATGCGGTGCCGCTGGAGTATTTTCTATCAGCAAATTGGATGAATTGAAGCAAAAACACTTTCGTTTACAAATAATGGCAATATCCGCCATATTGAAGGTACATAAAGGAAGGCCCCCAATATGTCCACACTCTTAAAGGGGGGTCATTTGAATCTCACTACTTTGTTCGGTCAGATATGAAAGTCGAACACATAATAGAAAAGTCGAACCTGCTTGTAACTATAGTTTACTAAGCAACGGTTGCTGACATGACAGTAAGCCAGAGAATTAGGTCCTTACATTTGCTTGCTTTCATGCTTCAGTTCATAAACAGGGTGGACTGCCACACCAATAAGCATTAGAGCATCGATGGCCATCGAGATGCCCCGGTGGGAAATTGTCGTTGGTCGTTCAACGGTCAACCAAGCGGTTGTGCACTTGTGCCATTTATGCCCAATCACCCAAATCTGCACACTTCATAAAGTTTTTACATGATTGTAACACTTAGAAGGATCCTTGTAATGAAAATATCCTAGAAAATTGACAATGTTTATTAGAAATTGCTTCTTGGAATCACGTTCACAGTTAGTTTAATTGACATGACTACGAGACTTTCACTGAAATGACGTAGAAAAAATGATGCCTTGAGTTTTCTTGTGTAATGATACATTCGTTAAAATCAGTTCAATATTCATGGATTCATATTGTTACCTAGTTTGTCTATTTGAAAAATGTGATGCTATTGTATTAATTGAATTGCTGACATAGATTTGTAATCAATGCTTGATGAGCTGATTTCATTGTTATGTGCTGTCCCGAACACCCATGCGGCTGTTCACAAAGTCGCACGTCATGTCTTTTTGTCGTCACTCGAGCGTCTCCCCTCCCCTCCCCCCTGGGTATCGACTAAACTGGTGGAGGTGTCTTGGGAAGTGTATCTCACTTCAGGCCGACTTTTTACACTTATGTATTTATGCACTCCTATACATTTTTGTATGTATGCACGATACACTTTGCGATACACTCCCCTAATACACTTTGGGGTGGGG
>SZWC01003122.1:19137-39137 GCA_023375785.1 Penium margaritaceum | reverse complement strand
GCAGGTGGAGATGAGCGCGTTGTGAATGGTTGTGGTCCGCCTCTCCCCATTCTCCGAACTTGGGCACGGGGGCCTGAAGTTCCAACAAGGGCAGGAAATACATGGGGGGGGGAATGGGGGGGATACTGAAGAAAAGGAAGGAGGGTAGCGTCATGAAGTTCCTCTGCATCGGTGGAAACAGCCCACCAGGCACAAGGCAAATGAGGAAATGCTGCTTAAAACACCCTGGAAGCTGGTACTACAGCAAACGCCTCTCCTGCAGACTGGAACACAGTCATCCTGGTTCTGCTCAGCCCTCCTCGCATTCATAGCTCATCAGTGCCAGCATGACTACTCAGTGCCAGGGATTGTTAANAACGATAGCAACTTGCCAGCGTGACTGGCGTTGATCAGTCACTGAGAAGTCATCCCCTAAACGATCAGTCAGCCGTGCAGCGATCCAGGATCGGCGGCAAGAGTATTCACGGTAGTTTTCTTTCCGTTTCCGTCTCCAGTTGCGCAAGAAGAGGCAGGCGTTTGTAACCCGTGTTTTTAGCTCTGATACAAGTTATGTTTGTGACGAACGGGATAAAATGAATGAGGAAAGCATTGGCCGCGCAAGAGGGACGGGAGAAAGAGGAGTTGTCAACTGATTCGAGAATTCAGAACGAGTCTGTTCGTCGCACGTGAACTGCGCAGAATGGAACTGATTCGTACCATGTAGTTCTCCGGGGTGCAACACAGAATGCCTCGCTCTACTCTGCACCGCTGGCCGGCTTAGACAGTCCGGAGACCTTGGGCCGTGCGCTCCAATGCATCAGTTGTGCGCTGCGCATGTCACCTTCTGCAAGCGAGTTCCAAGACGCATTATGCGACGCGCGACATTCCCTCATCATGCGAAGGGAAGAAGAGGCCTCACGGTCTGCTGCCAAGAATACACTTGTCCATGCTGCTGCTGCTGCTGCTGCAGCTGCTGATGCTGCCCACGCTGCCGATGAACCGGTGCAGGGTGCGGTACAGCTGCAGAAAAAGTGAAAGTGCCGCCTGATCACACACCGTTAATGCCTCCGTGGCGTGAGTCGTCGCCAAAGGACGTTTGGGGTGGCGTGCGCAAGGTGCGGCTGGTTTTTTTCCCTCCGTAGCAAACGAAAGAAAGTTCATGCCTCCGTGGAAATAGTGGCGGTTGGGAGGTCCGAATGCTGTTGGAGCTGGGGAAAGGGAGTCTCAAAGTAGGTGTGCGCAGGGAAAAACAACGGTTTCCCAGATCTCTGTGAAGAGACCGTCGACACCGTTGTAGGAAATACATCCAACTGTACATAGCACACGCTCTCAGAAAGCGATTGACGCATGTCTCGGCAACAGCTGGTCGTATTCGGCAAATGCTTGTCTCATTAGCTCCAAGATTGATTCCGAGGGAGGCCGGTGTGAACTCGCTTCGACGGAAAACCGAGGGAAATGAATTTTAGCAAGGTTTTTCAGGTAGCACACAAATCTGTCGGGTAACAGTATGAGCAGACAAACATATCCATTCAGCACAGTACAAGACAATCGTGTCCAGTCTCTGTATGAACATACAAATTTGTCCACCCTAGCACACAAACAGTTCCAGTGCAAAATTTCTAAGTCGCAAGAACACAACTACATGTCCGCCGAGAACAGGAGATGCCACGTCCACAGATCCTTGCAATTTTTTAGGTGGCATCTCTACTTCACAATGGAGGTTCCTCTTTATAAAAGAGGGGTCCAGTAGGTGAAGATACACTTATCAAGTGTGTCCCCATGTAATATTGGACTGGACACAAGGAAGATAATTTCACAACAATTATTTTCTTGTTACAATTCAGAGTGGAAGAAATTCATGTGTGCAGTATGAAATAGCACACAGCAATTTCCACCCACAGTCACCCAAACACAAAAAATGTTACAAACTTCTTTCCCTTAACTTTTATTCCGGCAAAAAACAGACACGAACTTGGTGGCATTTCACCTACTCAACCTCTTATCTCAAGAAATAAAAATCAATCCCAAACTAAAAAGGCCACTGAATTTTTGTAAAGATGTGCAATTGACATGGTATTTCCTATGGATGGTGGAGATTCTTGTGTGCATGTTTTCCATAACAACATTTTAAAGTAAAACTTTTAATTTCCTACTTCACAAGGAGGAATTTGTTTGTGATATTCAAAGGAATCTACAAGATAGTGTGTTCTTTGTCAAGGTGGACATGTTTTGGTGCTCAAATAACCAATCAAAAAACTTGTGTACTACTGTATACACCTTGCTAAAATTGCATAAAAATCTTGAAAACCTATATTTGGCATCATTCAAGTTTTAAGTCTATAACTGGTCACGATGAACCACCAAGTTCCATCGAACACTGAAGTTTTGCATCTTTGTCATGTGCCATTAAGTGTTCAACCCTCATACTCTCATGATCAATAAACTCTTCCACAAAATAATAGCATATTACAATCTGGTAATGATGTTTTGTAACTTTTACATTCGAATGACATATGCTTATAATAGCACAACTACGCCTACGATATCAATCATAATGGCCCTTTTGCAAGTAAAGAGGAAAATGGGAAAAAACAAGTAGGAAAACATACACAAGCTTTGCTGATTATGATACAAAAAATTGAACAATTGGAGAAAAGGATAAATAGAATGGTCCATAAGACTATCTAATACAGGCACCATTACAAGTTGTGTGGGAATGGAATTCAAAGGAAACTCTTGTAAACAGTTTTTTTTTAATAGTGAAAGAGATGACCTTAGCCTCATTCTAAACAAGCCACTCCAAATTGTTTTTTTTAACTATTTCAAGGAATAAAATAAAACAAACAATGGAGGCAATTCAATACCTTTTCTTTGCCCTTCAATTGCTAAGAATCCGCCCTTTGCGCTTAGGAAATGCCCACTATTGCAAAGCAGTCAAGCTCCAATGCTACCCACAACCAAGTAATGATGCAAATTCCACGAGGAAAATCGTTGAAAGCCATTAACAATTTATTCAAAGAACCCAAAAAAACATGGAATGATGGGTGCATTTGTATGCAAGTACATACCATTAAAAATCCTACTACCACTATCAAAGTTTTACAAATGCACTATCACGCAAAACATATATGTATATATCATGATTAGGTTCAATGAATTCAACCTCCCTAAGAGTGATTTTCATGGTATGAAACTAAAGTTGAATGGAGAAAGAAATCGAAATGACAGATTACATCATGCATGTACAATGACATGGTACAGAAAAAAGAACATTGCATGCATGTGGCCCTACAAGTAAAGGCAACGACTGTTCCACCCTCCTTGAAAAGAAGACATTTTCCCCTTTCCCCCACCTTTTTGTCCTTCCCTCATCCATGGACATGTCTCAAACCTTAGCATTCATGTCTCAACGTGTATTTAAAATATGGCCAACAAGTTGTAAAGCTGTAAGCTACACATGGTCTTATTACATATATGATGACACGAGACTCATGGTATGGCACGTATGCAAGAACACATAACCATAAGATGCACATGATGTCCATGAAACCAGTTAGTCCATGCTAGATGCATAATGAATGAGTAACTGATCTTGATTGGCTTCTTAAAACTACATAATTTCATTCTCATCCAAGCGCTTTACATTCATGTTTAGCAAGCACCTAACACACCTTAAGCAAATAATGCGACAAGAAAGCCTGTTAAAATGAACAATGATCACATCCTCCATGACTCGCACAGACAGATGGATGTGGGGGTAGTTATGCAACAAACAAAAATTGATGAAACTGGTAGTAGATTCATGGCACGCATGAAGGTCAAAAGAAAGATTCATAGGTGTGGGTCCTATCATATCACCTTTATCCACGAATTGTTGCCCTGTCATAGTCCACCACACCTTCACATGTGTCACTGCCCTTCACTTCCACAACAGAAAAAAACCTTTTAAGTACATATCCATTGTTCATAATGTTTGCATCGAAAAACCCAAGCAGATGCTTGGGTTCATCTTGTGTGGCTACTACAACACTAAGGTGGAGTCCATGAATTAACAATGGAGGAGGGAAGAAATTACTTCATCTACTCTTTTATGGCTCACTGCGGTCAATATGGTGATAATGTTCTTGTTACGAAAAGTGATGTTCATGAATCCATATAATTGAGAAAGCTTAAGGACCACATGTATTATACTCTTGGGGTGCAAGTCTTTATTGTGTCCCTTGTACGTGTTCAAAAAGTAACAGCGACTCATTAGGGATCAAGGTAAGTTCAAAGGTAAGTCATGGCCACCATATTAATCCAAAATCCATTCATATCACCATAACATTGTGCAAGGTATGGGCCAAGGCATTGTCTACTACCAAAAGTTCTACCATTGCTTCATTGTATTCATTTTCATGATTTCCACCTACGCTAGAGGTTTCCTCATTAAGCTCAAAGATGGTCCGAAAAATACAAGTACGAGATGTGTACAACCACTATGGGGTACAAATTGCCTCTCATACCATCCCATATTGTGTTCAGCAAATGGAGCATGTTGTATAGGCAGCAACATGTTAGCCACCAATTGAAGGAGAGATGTAAATCATCGATGAATACATAGTTTTTCTCTGCTTTCAATGGATCACTCTGGTCATATCCAATCTACACCCTATAATAGTGGAGTTGCTTTACGTGCAATGCTATAAGCTCATCTTGTTCTAAAGAAGATGGTGCTTCTCATCAAAGGAATAACAAATAGAATCAACACATTATGGAGTGAATTTTAGAGAAACAAAAAACGTGCAAACCATGAGGATCATGCGGTCAACCTTTAAACACTTGAACACTCGCCAAATCTCCAAATTGAAACAATTTTCACAAGAAAACAAATCCTGCCTAAACCTAAAGAACAATCACAACCTCACCATGGCATGTTTCATCGTTCTAATGTTGGTGAAAGCATTGTCCATCATCCAACAATGTATGTGATCGAAGAAATCCAGTTTTCTCGTTGTGACATAGACAACGCTTGAGCATCATAGATTCCTAACAAGGATTCCAAGCTAAAAAAATCTCTAAGAAGGAAAAAATGCAAAATTCCATGCATCATCATTCTTTTGAAACATTTCTTGCTTTGGAGATGATGACTTCAATGGAGGAGACGTTTTCAATCCATGCATTGAGTACAAACAAGAAGATTTGGGAGATCGATGTTGCAAAGCAGACATGTCCCTTTAATATTTTTCAAGGACATGAACTAAAGTACAAGTTTTGCATTATCAAATTTCACTTTATGCCTAATTCAGAAACTATCTTACCTTTTGAATGACAAGATAGGGTTCTCCTTCAATTGAATGTAGAATTCAAGCAGTCATGAGCCTAGCTTGCAATAGAATTTAAGTAGCAAATTTATTTCATGGCGCCTATCATATACGTAGTGAGTGCATTCATCAATATTTGAAAATATTCCATTGCTTTCATGATCCCATTTTTAAGGGTTAAAATTGTCACTCAGTGTCCATTGAAACATTTGTGACCATGCCACTAGCACGTACAAAGTACTTAATAATAATGGTACATAAAGATGGGGGAGAATGTAAGGTATTTTAACCATGCCTCATAAAAAACTTCTATTAGATCAAACAAGAATAGTATGGTTATGGATTTTGAATGTGGTATCATAACATTTCTGACGAATTTCATGGTCTTGCAAAACATTTTATCATAAAGTGAGTTTCAATTTCCCTCTCGTAGTGAAATTGTTGTTGAATTTGAAGGTATTACAACACGAGTTTTATCAAAGATGAAGTTTTCCTTGATGAAGACCTTTGGAAATATTGATGGAACTTCTTAGCCTAACATGAATCCAAAATATTTACACAAAGAATCCTTTTACGGATATCTTCATGCCTTGTCAACATATTTCATTTTTGTGGCCACAAAGAAATACTTGAAAAACGTTAGTGTTCCCCATTTCCATCGTCTTGTTTTAGCCTAGATTACTTATTTTTATTCTTGATTTCGTTTCAAAATCCTCTAATCTTCAATATGCCATGAATTCAACCTATCTCTTATTACTCTATTTCCACCATTTTTTTCCTACATGACAACTCTCGTACGCATGCCATATCCAATTCCTTAAGATTGTTTGATCATTGTGCAACATTATTATCCTCTCTCTTGGCTTCAATATCTTTTTCCATCATCCAATGACTCAGTTGGATTTCACTTTGAAGTATGTTTCCCAAATTTACACGAAATGGCACCAACACCTTTGTTGTGTGCTCATTTGCACTATCCTTCACAACTCTAACAACTATGTCTTTTTCATCGCTGTTATGAAAACTATAGGTCCACCTCCCTGCCCAAGACAAGCATTACCTTTTCCAATTCCCCCTTTCTACACCTTCTTGATCCCCCTCCTTCGTCTCCTTTGTGCCCTCACCCATTGCCGTACCTGTCGCCTCCATCCCTTGTCTGACCCTCTCTCCATTACCCTTGTCTCCATATTCCATTGATCACATCCTTTCCCATCCGCACTCCACTTCTTTCTTTTCCCACTAAACCTTCCTTTAATTTGGTCAATGCCTTCCTTCCACTCTCCCATGTTTTTTATCTCCCCCATGCACATGCCTTCCAAAAAATGGTATGCGTCCCTCTGTTCTTTGCACAATGAGTTGTCTTCTCTCCCTTTTTCCACTTGCCCCCCTTCCTCATCTGTCCTCCCCCCTTCCTCTTTTTCTTTCACAATCCTATCTTTCTCCTCATCTCCAGTCTCTTCACCCTGATTATCTATCCTCTCATGCTCAATACCTCTCTTATTGTCCCCTTTTCCCTTAAGCCTAGAATCTCGACTTCCTCTTTCTCATAGTGTGCACTGTTCCCTTCTTACTCTTTCCCTTGTTGTGAGCCCCCCTCCTTCCTTTCTACGTTCTCTTCCTCCCTTTCCTTCTATGATTGATCAAATCCTTTTCATTCATTGATTGTTTAGTGTGTGCATGAAGTGTGCTCTCATTAAAGGGAGTTTCTTGTTATTGTCACTACAATCCTTTCAATATGAATGATAGGATTGTAGTTTTATCTTGTATGATTGCTTCTTGCTTGTTTAGGAGGAGCCTCAATGTGTGGGGTCGATGTATGTGGCTAGTGTGGTTGGTCGCCATACAAAAGTTCAAAAAGAGTTTAATGGGTGCGCTCATTTTTTCACGTATCCTAGACTACCTAATGTGTTGTGCTTCATGGCTAAAGTTTTCTATTCTTAGCTGGGACATTAGTTCGTGGTGCTTGTGAATGAGAGAAGTGTGCTTTGCATCTATACATATGGACAGTACAAGTGCAATTAATGTACGAAATTGTTTTATGTGTCTTAGAAATTTCTGATTCTTTTCTTTTACTACCAAGAGGTTTACTCCTGAGGAGGTAACTAAATGCAAGAGGTTAGTAAATGTAGTGAGTGTGCTCCGTGACATTAAACAATTACACCAAGAGCACACTCACCTTGTGCAAATTTGACTCACATGTCTCATCAGACCTTTCCTTCTTTCCAAGATGGCCAAAGGTTTCTATTCTTAGGAGGGATGTCAGTGCATAGGGGTATGGTACATCGGAAATGCGCTTTGTCTCCATGTAAAAGATCACTATGAGGGAACTTAGTTTGTGAATTTGTCTCATGTGGCCTGGCAAAATCTGACATTTGTTTGGTATGGTCATTTGGAACACTCCTTGACGTACCTTAGTACGTGTGGTTAGTGTATGTGGTGAGTGCGCATAGGAACCATACAAAAGTACAGGTACAGTGTACTCAATGCGTTCATTTATCTCACGTGTGATTGTCTTTCTCCAATTTTTGCCATGAGGCTGAAAACATGCTTTCTTATCAGTATGTTATACTTTATTGTTAATGAGAATATAAAGTTCAGCTTCAATTCCATTTCTAAAATACATTGTGCATTTGAATATCTTTTGCAGCCACTCAAAGTTATGTTTCTTATAAGGAAAGTCTACAAGAATCTCTTGAGACGTGAAAGTAAAAATTGGTGTAGTGTAAACATTTTTCTCCAACAAATGTTTTGCTTCCAACTAGTAAAATTCTTATTTCTACATGTGTATTTCCACACTATCCACAAATGTTACATCTTCATTAAATTTCTAATCAGTACTTTGCACACCATTTCTTTGATGTGCTATCGTTTTTTGCTAATTCTCTAGTTGAATCGCTTTGCAAACTTGACGGTTTACACTACATGAACTACCATTTACGGTTAACATAGCCAAAAGTATCTTTTGATACTTGTTGCTTGGGTCATCGAAATTTCTTCAAGAGAATCCCCTTTGTGGATGCGGGTAGTGCATGTGAGGAATGCACTCAAAACTGGTCTAGAAGTGCACTCATCACAGAACGAGTCACGAAATCCTTTGGAAGCCAATGCAAATTTTAATTTTCATTACATCACAAACATGTTCAGTCACCTCTTGAATTCATTCAAAGGGAGCAATCTTTGGCAACAAATTTTTAAGACTGTCGCAGCTCCAAAAACACGAAATGCCAATCCATCGCTTATACAAACCTTTTCATGATTCTTTCAAACCGAGGATGAATACTCCATTTCTTGACATTATGTAAAGTAAAGCTAAATGTTGAGTACAATACTCATTAAAGTATGTGTATTTGAGCAAAAGGAAAACTGGAATGACAAAAGTTATTTACTCCATTTCTTGACATTGTCCGATGGTTGTAAAAAGAGGTATCTACTTTATCTGGATTTTTTTAATTATCGTTTTATGGTCTATTTACAACACTTGTAGAAGAAAAAGATTCCTAATGCATACGCAACCCTTCAAATTTGAAAGAAAAGTCTGGTTTTTCGAGTTTGTTTTTCCATTCTAGTTCACTTGGCGTGCGCCAACATGCGCGACCATCAGATAAGCGCGACCACTGCATTGTTTTTGTATTGCTTTAAGAAAAAATGTCCTTATGATTTATGTCTCATTCTCTTAAAGTTTGCAAAAATGTCCTAGATTGGTCCAACATGATTATTTATTGACCATTTATTAATGATTGTAACCTCAAGTATATGGAGAAGAAATTAGAAAAAGGAGATAAAATCTAGTAGTATTCGTTTTTTTGTTCGTCAAAATTTATTTGGTCATAAAAACAACTAATCTTTGTTGCATATTTCCTTTGTATTATGCCAAAAGATGCGAAAAACTAATCAAACGTGACTTTACAGTTTTTATGGTGTTGGAACCATCGTCTTGGACGGAGATTGTCAGCTGTCTCCTATTCTTTACCAAGAATGAGAAATTGTACATTGCCACAATTTATGGGGAAAAAAAACTCTAATGATAATGTAGAGTCTTGGTGGGTCATAATCATTGCAAACCAAAAACATTGTGACATGTAAGAATCGCGCACTCAATGTATGATAAATGCACTTCAACTAAATAATCAAGAACAATAGTTCATATACACTCTCTATCGCACTACAAGGGACGCAAGTGCTTAAGGACAGCAGATTGACTAGAAACAAAAGGTACGAGATTCAGGCGTCATGCATGATCATTCAAAAATATGAACTGATGGTTCTCATATTTGATGACCTTCATTTGCTGCTGAATCACGAAAATGTGTCCACAAAAATATTGCCTTAATGTACATTAAATTGGTTTGTACCAAAAATGCGACCGCGTTTTGTGAGGGAAGTTGTTTTTCATGTAAAGAGAGAATTATTTTACATTCAAACTACGTCAAAGGAAGTTGAAATCCGAAAATGAAGTCATTCTAAACATGAAATTGAAAGCTATGTTACTTTTTCAAGAATTTAGAAGAGAAAGAGACAGGCAGAGAGAGAGAGAGAGAGAGAGAGAGAGAGAGGAGAGAAAGAGATAGAGAGAGAGGGAGAGGGAGAGAGGAGAGTGACAAGGAGAGAGATAGAGAGAGAGANGTTTGTAACCCGTGTTTTTAGCTCTGATACAAGTTATGTTTGTGACGAACGGGATAAAATGAATGAGGAAAGCATTGGCCGCGCAAGAGGGACGGGAGAAAGAGGAGTTGTCAACTGATTCGAGAATTCAGAACGAGTCTGTTCGTCGCACGTGAACTGCGCAGAATGGAACTGATTCGTACCATGTAGTTCTCCGGGGTGCAACACAGAATGCCTCGCTGTACTCTGCACCGCTGGCCGGCTTAGACAGTCCGGAGACCTTGGGCCTTGCGCTCCAATGCATCAGTTGTGCGCTGCGCATGTCACCTTCTGCAAGCGAGTTCCAAGACGCATTATGCGACGCGCGACATTCCCTCATCATGCGAAGGGAAGAAGAGGCCTCACGGTCTGATGCCAAGAATACACTGGTCCATGCTGCTGCTGCTGCTGCTGCAGCTGCTGATGCTGCCCACGCTGCCTATGAACCGGTGCAGGGTGCGGTACAGCTGCAGAAAAAGTGAAAGTGCCGCCTGATCACACACCGTTAATGCCTCCGTGGCGTGAGTCGTCGCCAAAGGACGTTTGGGGTGGCGTGCGCAAGGTGCGGCTGGTTGTTTTCCCTCCGTAGCGAACGAAAGAAAGTTCATGCCTCCGTGGAAATAGTGGCGGTTGGGAGGTCCGAATGCTGTTGGAGCTGGGGAAAGGGAGCCTCAAAGTAGGTGTGCGCAGGGAAAAACAACGGTTTCCCAGATCTCTGTGAAGAGACCGTCGACACCGTTGTAGGAAATACATCCAACTGTACCTAGCACACGCTCTCAGAAAGCGAGTGACGCATGTCTCGGCAACAGCTGGTCGTATTCGGCAAATGCTTGTCTCATCGGGTGAGGCTGGTTGCGGTTGAAATCGTGGGTTGAACGCCCTCAACCCACGATTCCGACCAAATCGGATGCTGCTGCGGAACTTCCTCCTTCCGCTCGGTTGAGTTTAGTGGTTGGGTGGTTTTTGCGAGTTTGTTTTCCTTTATTTTTACCATCAATGGCTGAACATGCAATTGGAAAGCGAGGTTCGCTGCCTCATTTGTTTCTCACAGCATGCATTTCCTTCACGATCTGGCAGGGACGGCCAGCTTCCCATCGCAGGTTGGACTAGGTGAGAACGGGTGGATATGGGTGAAGCCATAGACTTCACCCACCCACGTCCGTGACCTATCCACTGGGCTAGCGAGGTGTAGGCCGTGGAGGACACAGAGTGTCCTGAATTTCGTGGGTGGACGAACTGGGTGAAATGTCGCGCACCCATTTCCACCCATTCCCAACTGCGGCCAATTCCGCAGTTCAACCGAGAGATCGCTTCGGTCGGCGAAGTTAGTTGCAGTGCCTGTGCAGAGCATTGCCGCTCTTTGGCATGCTCTAGGCAAGGGAAGTAGCATGGGAATGTCTCCACACTCGATCGGGCCACGATGGAACGGATCGGACGACATATAGGATCCTGTCCACTGGGCCAAATGTTTGGATGTGCGCATGTCTCATTTACACACAGCTTCGACATGGGCAACCTGCATGATTTTGGAGGAAATGCTGACGAAAATCGTTAAAAATCGATGTTTCGACCATCCAAAGCAACCGAGCAACCGCAAGTTGGGAAATCCAGCTCCAAGATTGATTCCGAGGGAGGCCGGTGTGAACTCGCTTCGACGGAAAACCGAGGGAAATGAATTTTAGCAAGGTTTTTCAGGTAGCACACAAATCTGCCGGGTAACAGTATGAGCAGACAAAAATATTCATTCAGCACAGTACAAGACAATCGTGTCCAGTCCCTGTATGAACATACAACTTTGTCCACCCCAGCACACAAACAGTTCCAGTGCAAAATTTCTAAGTCGCAAGAACACAACTACATGTCTGCCGAGCACAGGAGATGCCACGTCCACAGATCCTTGCAAATTTTTAGGTGGCGTTTCTACTTCACAATGGAGGTTCCGCTCTTTAAAAGAGGGGTCCACTAGGTGAAGATACACTTATCAAGTGTGTCCCCATGTAATATTGGACTGGACACAAGGAAGAGAATTTCACAACACTTATTTTCTTGTTACAATTCAGTGTGGTAGAAATTCATGTGTGCTGTATGAAATAGCACACAGCAATTTCCACCCACAGTCACCCTAACACATAAAAAATGTTACCAACTTCTTTCCCTTAAGTTTTATTCCGGCAAAAAACAGACACAAACTTGGTGGCATTTCACCTACTCAACCTCTTATTTCAAAAAATTAAAATCAATCCCAAACTACAAAGGCCACTGAATTTTTGTAAAGATGTGCAATTGACATGGTATTTCCTATGGATGGTGGAGATTCTTGTGTGCATATCTTCCATAACAAAATTTTGCAGTAAAAAAATTAATTTCCTACTTCACAAGGAGGAATTTGTTTGTGATATTCAAAGTAATCTACACGATAGTGTGTTATATGTCAAGGTGGACATGTTTTGGTGCTCGAATAGCCAATCAAAAAACTTGTGTACTGCTGTATACACCTTGCTAAAATTGCAGAAAAATCTTGCAAACCTATATTTGGCATCATTCAAGTTTTAAGTCTATAATTGTTCACAATGAACCACCAAGTTCCATCGAACACTGAAGTTTTGCATCTTTGTCATGTGCCATTAAGTGTTCAACCCTCGTACTCTCATGATCAATAAACTCTTCCACAGAATTATAGCATATTACAATCTGCATAATGAAGTTTTGTAACTGTTACATTCGAATGAAAAATGCTTATAATAGCACAACTACGCCTATGATATCAATAATAATGGCCCTTTTGCAAGTAAAGACGAAAATGGAAAAAAACAAGTAAGAAAAAATAAACAAGCTTTGTTGATTAATATACAAGAAAGTAAACAATCGGAGAAAAGGATAAATAGAATGGTCCATAAGGCTATCTAATACAGGCACCATTTCAAGTTGTGTGGGAATGGAATTCAGCGGAAACTCTTGTAAAGAGTTTTTTTTTAATGGTGAAAGAGATGACCTTAGCCTCATTCTGAACAAGCCACTCCAAAGTGTTTTTTTAAACTATTTCAAGGAATAAAACAAAACAAATAATGGAGGCAATTCACGACTTTTTCTTTGGCCTACAATTGCTAAGAATCCGCCCTTTGCGCTTAGGAAATGCCCACTATTGCAAAGCAGTCAAGCTCCAATGCTACCCACAACAAAGTAATGATGCAGGTTCCAAGAGGAAAATCGTTGAAAGCCATTAACAATTTATTCAAAAAACCCAAAAAAAATGGAATAATGGGTGCATTTGTATGGGAGTACATACCACTAAATCTCCTACTACCACTAGCAAAGTTTTACAAATGCTCTATCACGCAAAATATATATGTATATATCACGATTAGGTTCAATGAATTCAACCTCCCTAAGAGTGAGTTTCATGGCATGAAACTGAAGTTGAATGGAGAAAGAAATCGAAATGACAGAATACATCATGCATGTACAATGACATGGTACAGACAAAGAACATTGCATGCATGTGGCCTTACAAGTAAAGGCGATGACTGTTCCACCCTCCTTGAAAAGAAGACGTTTGCCCCTTTCCCCCATCTTTTTGTCCTTCCCTCATCCATGGACATATCTCAAACCTTAGCATTCATGGCTGAACGTGTATTTCAAAGATGGCCAACAAGTTGTACAACTGTAGGCTACACATGGTCTTATCACATACATGATGACACGAAACTCATGGTATGGCACGCATGCAAAAACACATTACCATAAGATGCGGATGATGTCCATGAAACCAGTTAGTCCATGCTAGATGCATAATGAATGAGTAACTGATCTTGATTGGCTTCTTAAAACTAAATAATTTCATTCTCATCCAAGCGCTTAATGTTCATGTTTAGCAAGCACCTAACACACCTTAAGCAAAGAATGCGACAAGAAAGCCTGTTAAAATAAACAATGATCACATCCTCCATGACTCGCACAGACGGATGGATGTGGGGGTAGTTATGCAACAAACAAAAATTGATGAAACTAGTAGTAGATTCATGGCACGCATGAAGGTCAAAAGAAAAATTCATAGGTGTGGGTCCTATCATGTCACCTTTATCCACAAATTTTGCCTTGTCATAGTCCGCCACATCTTCACATGTGTCACTGCCCTTCACTTCCACAACAGAAAAAAACCTTTCATATCCATTGTTCGTAATTTTTGCATCGAAAAACCAAAGCAGATGCTTACGTTCATCTTGTGTGGCTACTACAACACTAAGGTGGAGTCCATGAATTAATAATGGAGGAAGGAAGAAATTACTTCATCTACTCTTTTATGGCTAACTGCGGTCACGGTGGTAATAATGTTCTTGTTTCAAAAAGTGATGTTCATGGATCCATATAATTGAGAAAGCTTAAGGACAACATGTATTATACTCTTGGGGTGCAAGTCTTTATTATGTCCCTTGTACGTGTTCAAAAAGTAACGGCGACTCATTAGGGATCAAGGTAAGTTCAAAGGTATGTCATGGCCACCATATTAATCCAAAATCCATTCATATCACCATAACATTGTGCAAGATATGGGCCAAGGCATATTCTACTACCAATAGTTCTACAATTGCTTCATTGTATTCATTATCATGATTTCCACCCCTAAGCTAGAGGTTTCCTCATTAAGCTCAAAGATGGTTCTAGAACTAGAAGTACGAGATGTGTACAACCATTATGGGATACAAATTGCCTCTCATACCATCCCATATTGTGTTGAGCAAATGGAGCATGTTGTATAGGCAGCAACAGGTTAGCCACCAATTGAAGGAGAGATGTAAATCATCGATGAATAAATAGTTTTACTCAGCTTTCAATGGATCACTCTGGTCATATCCAATCTACACCCAATAATAGTATTGTAAGCATTACTGCGATACTATAAGCTCATCTTGTTCTAGGAAAGATGGTGCTTCTCATCAAAAGGAACAACGATAGAATCACTCCATAACATTATGGAGTGCATTTCAGAGAAACGATAAACGTGCAAACCATGAGGATCATGCGGTCAACCTTCAAACACTTGAAAACTCGCCAAATGTCCAAATTGAAACAATTTTCACAAGAAAACAAATCCTGCCTAAACCTAAAGAACAATCACAACCTCACCATGGCATGTTTCATCGTTCTAATGTTGGTGAAAGCATTGTCCATCATCCAACAATGTATGTGATCAAAGAAATCCAATTTTCTCGTTCTGACATAGAAAACGCTTGACCATCATAGGTTCCACACAAGGATTCCAAGATAATGAATGCTCTAAGAAGGAAAAAATGCAAAATTCCTTGCATCATCATTCTTTTTAAAACATTTCTTGCTTTGGAGATGATGAATTCAATGGAGGAGATGTTTTCAATCAATGCATTTAGTACAGAAAAGAAGATTTGGGAGATTGATGTTGCAAAGCAGACATGTCCCTTTAATGTTTTTCAAGGACATGAACTAAAGTAAAAGTTTTGCATTATCAAATTTCACTTTATGACTAATTCAGACACTATCTTATCATTTGAATGACAAGATAGGGTTCTCCTTCATTTGAATGTAAAACTCAAGCAGTGATGAGCCTCGCTTGGAATAGACTTTAAGAAGCAAGTGTATTTCATGGCACATGTCGTATACATTGTGAATGCATTCATCCATATTTGAAAGTATTCCATTGCTTTCATGATACCATTCTTAAGGGTTAATATTGTCACACAGTGTCCATTGAAGCATTTGTGACCATGCCACTAGCACGTACAAAGTACTTGATGCTAATGGTACATAAAGATGGGGGAGAACGTTGGGTATTTTAACCATGCCTTATAACAAATTTCTATGAGATCGAACAAGATCAGTATGGTTATGGATTTTTAATGTGGTATAATAACGTTTCTGATGAATTTCATGGTCTTGCAATTTTTTTTTTCATAAAGTGAGTTTCAATTGCCCTCTCGTAGTGAAATTATTGTTGAATTTAGAGGTATTGCAACACAAGTTTTATCAAAGATGAAGTTGTCCTTGATGAAGACCTTTGGAAAGATTGATGGAACTTCTTAGCCTCACATGAATCCAAAATGTTCACACAAAGAATCCTTTTGCGGATATCTTCATGCCTTGTCAACATATGTCATGTTTCTGGCCACGAAGAAATACTTGTAAAACGTTAGTGTTCCCCACTTCCATCTTCTTGTTTTAGCCTAGATTACTTAATTTATTCTTGATTTTGTTTCAAAATCCTCTGATCTTCAATATGCCATGAATTCAACCTATCTCTTCTTACTCTATTTCCACCATTTGTTTCCTACATGACAACTCTCGTACGCATGCCATATCCAATTCCTTAAGATTGTTTGATCATTCTGCAACATTGTTATCCTCTCTCTTGGCTTCAATAACGTTTTCCATCATCCACTCACTCAGTTGGATTTCACTTTGAAGTATGTTTCCCAAATTTACACGAAATGGCACCAACACCTTTGTTGTGTGCTCATTTGCACTATCCTTCACAACTCTAACAACTATGCCTGTTTCATCGCTGTTATGAAAACTATAGGTCCACATCCCTTCCCAAGACAAGCATTACCTTCTCCAATTCCCCCTTTCTACACCTTCTTGATCCCCCTCCTTCGTCTCCTTTGTGCCCTTGCCCATTGCCGTACCTGTCGCCTCCATCCCTTGTCTGACCCTCTCTCCATTACCCTTGTCTCCATATTCCATTGATCACATCCTTTCCTATCCGCACTCCACTTCTTTCTTTTCCCACTAAACCTTCCTGAAATTTGGTCAATGCCTTCCTTCCACTCTCCCATGTATTTTATGTCCCCCATGCACATGCCTTCCAAAAAATGGTATACGTCCCTTTGTTCTTTGCACAATGACTTGTATTCTCTCCCATTATCCACTCACCCCCCTTCCTCATCTGTCCTCCCCCCTTCCTCTTTTTCTCTCACAATCCTATCTTTCTCCTCATCTCCAGTCTCTTCACCCCGATTATCTATCCTCTCATGCTCAGTTTCTCTCTTGTTGTCCCCTTTTTCCCTAAACCCTAGAATTTTGACTTCCTCTTTCTCATAGTGTGCACTATTCCCTTCTTACTCTATCCCTTGTTGAGAGCCCCCCTCCTCTCTTTCTATGTTCTCTTCCTCCCTTTCCTTCTTTTATTGATCAAATCCTTTTCATTCATTAATTGTTTTGTGTGTGCATTAAGTGTGATCTCATTAAAGGGAGTTTCTTGTGATTGTCCCTACAATCCTTTCAATATGAATGATAGGATTGTAGATTTATCTTGTATGATTGCTAGTTCCTCTATTAGGAGGAGCCTCAATGTGTGGGGTCTATGTATGTAGCTAGTGTGGTTGGTCGCCATACAAATTTTCACAAAGAGTTTAATGGGTGCGCTCATTTTTTCACGTATCCTAGACTACCTAATGTGTCGTGCTTCATGGCCAAAGTTTTCCTTTCTTAGCTGGGACATTAGTTCGTGGTGCTTGTAAATGAGAGAAGTGTGCTTTGCATCTATGCATATGGACAGTACGAGTGCAATTTATGTACGAAATTGTTTTATGTGCCTTATGAATTTCTGATTCTTTTCTTTTCTTACCAAGAGGTTTATTCTTGAGGAGGTAACGAAATGCAAGAGGCTAGTAAATGTAGTGAGTGTGCTCCATGACATTAAACAATTACACCAAAAGCACACTCACCGTGTGCAAATTTGACTGACATGTCTCATCAGACCTTTCCTTTTTTCCAAGATGGCCAAAGGTTTCTATTCTTAGGAGGGATATCAGTGCATAGGGGTATGGTACATCAAAAATGCGCTTCGTCTCCGTGTAAAAGATCACTATAAGGGAACTTAGTTTGTGAAGTTGTCTCATGTGGCCTGCAAAAATCTGAAATTTGTTTGGTATGGTCATTCGGAACACTCCTTGACGTACCTTAGTACGTGTGGTTAGTGTATGTAGTGACTGCGCATAGGAACCATACAGAAGAACAGGTATAGTGTACTCAATGCGTTCATTTATCTCATGTGTGACTGTCGTTTTCCATTGTTTGCCATGAGGCTGAAAACATGCTTTCTTATCAGTATGTTATACATTATTGTTAATGAGAAAATCAAGTTCAACTTCAAGTCCATTTCTATAATACATTGTGTATTTGAATATCTTTTACAGCCACTCAAAGTTATGTTTCTTATAAGGAAAGTCTACAAGAATCTCTTGAGACGTGAAAGCAAAAATTGGTGTAGTGTAAACATTTTTCTCCAACAAATGTTTTGCTTCCAACTAGTAAAATTCTTATTTCTACATGTGTATTTCCACACTATCCACAAATGTTACATCTTCATTAAATTTGTAATTAGTACTTTGCACACCATTTCTCTGATGTGCTATCGTTTTTTGCCAATTCTCTAGTTGAATTGCTTTCCAAACATGAGGGTTTACGATACATCAACTACCATTTACGCTTATCATAGCCAAAAGTATCTTTTGATGTTTCTTGCTTGGGTCATCGCAATTTTTTCAAGAGAATCCCCTTTGTGGATGCGGGTACTGCATGTGAGGAATGCACTCAAAATTGGTCTAGAAGTGCACTCATCACACAACGAGTCATGAAATCCTTTGGAAGCCAATGCAAATTTTCTTTTTCATTACATCACAAACATGTTCAGTCACCTCTTGAATTCATTCAAAGGGAGCAATATTTAGCGACAAATTTTTAAGAGTGACGTAGCTCCAAAAACATTAAATGCAAATCCATTGCTTCTACAAACCTTTTCATTATTCTCTCAAACCGAGGATGAATAAAAGTAAAGCTAAATGTTGATTACTATACTCACAATAGTATGTGTATTTGAGCAAAAGGAAAACTGGAATGACAAAAGTTATTAACTCCATTTCTTGACATTGTCCGATGGTTGCAAAAAGTGGTATCTAATTTATGTAGATTTTTTTAACTATCGTTTAGTGGTCAATTAGCAAAACTTGTAGAATAAAACGATTCCTAATGCATACGCAACCCTTCAAATTCGAAAGATAAGTCTGGTTTTTCAAGTTTGTTTTTCCATTCTAGTTCACTTGGCGTGCGCCATTATGTGCGACCATCGGATGAGAGCGACTGCTGCATTGTTTTTGTATTGCTTTAAGAAAAAATGTCCTTATGATTTATGTCTCATTCTTTTACGTTTTGCAAAAATGGCCTAGATTGGTCAAAAAAAATTATTTAATGACCATTTACTAATACTTTAAACCTGAAATATATAAAGAATAAATTCGAAAAGGGAGATAAAATCTAGTAGTATTCGTTCTTTGTTTCGTCAAAAATTATTTGGTCAAAAATACGACTAATCTTTCTTGCCCATTTCCTTTGTATTATGCCAAAAGATGCGAACAACTAATAAATCGTGACTTTACCGTTTCATGGTGTTGGAACCATCGTATTAGACGGAGATTGTCAGCTGTCTCTTATTTTTTACCAAGAATGAAAAATTGTACATTACCAAAACTTATAGGGAAAAAATAATCTAATAATAATGTAACCTTGGTGGGTCATAATCATTGCAAACCAAAAACATTGTGACATCTAACAATCGCGCACTCCATGTATGATAAGTGCACTTCAACCAAATAATCAAGAACAATAGTTCATATACACTCTCCGTCGCACTACAAGGGACGCAAGTGCTTAAGGATAGCACAATGACTAGAAACACTAGATACGAGATTCAGGCGTCATGCATGATCATTCAAAAATGTGAACTGACGGTTCTCATATTTGACGACCTTCTTTTGCTGCTGAATCACGAAAATGTGTCCAGAAAAAGATTGCCTTCATGTACATTAAATTGGTTTGTACCAATTATGCGACCGTGTTTTGTGAGGGAAGCTTTTTTTCATGTAAAGAGATAGTTATTTTACATTGAAACTACGTCAAAGGAAGTTGATATCCGAGAATGAAGTCATTCTAAACATGAAATGGAAAGCTATGTTACTTTTTCAAGGGTTAAGAAGAGAAAGAGACAGAACGAGGGAGAGAGAGAGAGAGAGAGAGAGAGAGAGAGAGAGAGAGAGAGAGAGAGAGAGA
>SZWC01003122.1:0-16192 GCA_023375785.1 Penium margaritaceum | reverse complement strand
CTCTCTCCCTCTCTCTCTCTCTCTCTCTCTCTCTCTCTCTCTCTCTCTCTCTCTCTCTCTCTCTCTCTCTCTCTCTCTATCTTCCCCCTCAATAGATCTATTTCAATCCATCTGTACAAATCTCTTGCTTTCCCAAAACTCCTCATTCACTTAAACATTATCACATTTCTTATTTCTCACCATAATTCCTAAAAAAGGTTGATAAGCTACCCTTACACTAACAAGAAAATTTGAAGCTTTGAAATGCTTCCTTTCTCAAGTCCTTTATAGTACAAGAGGGAATACCAATAAGCTTTACATTAATGTGATATAGGTGAAAGAACGTCCCGCATTTAAAAATGAAGTTTTCTTTTCACTTGTCATGAAGTTTCAAAAATAATGAACTTATTAAAATTACTTGCCCAACCCGAGTCATAGTTCTACAAAAACATTTCCAACCATATCATAAGCTCAAACAAGTAGTAGGCACACCCAAGAAATTAATGAAAATCCATTTTCCATCCACCTAAATGTATGAACATCCACTCAGAGGAAGTTTAATAAGTAAAAAACAAAAAATCAGTGCTTATAACAAAACAAAATTTCAAATCAGAGCTGATTATTCCCTTTACAAACAAAATTTGGTACATAAGAGATTTCATGGCACATTGTATGTGCTCTTCATGAATTTATGTAAAGTGGTTGTATGCACTTGTCCAATACACAAGTTTCACGCACTAAGACCATATAGAAGAAAAATCATGTTTAGTTATATGGGATAAAAACGAATTCTTGCTTTGATACATGAGACAAATAAGTGCACATAATACATTCTCACTGTAATTTTTTGCAACAAATGAACACATAAGACACATACACAAGCCACGAGCACTACCATCATTCCTCAAACATCAATTTGCCCATGTAAAAAGAATACCAAACTGTTCTTACACATTTGACATAAACAAACACACTAAGTGCACTCTACCCCTACTTTTGTATATTGATTTAACATACTTATAAAATACGTCATCTTCCATCCCGGGTTCCTTCCCAAAGAAGACCCTTATTGGCCATATAAAACAAAAGAAAGTAAACCTTAATGAATGAGACAAACCAACACACAGACAATACTCTTACAGCACTTTTACATGACCAAAAAGCACTTGTGATTAAACTATCCTCATGCACAAGGATCCTTTTTATGAAATATTATTGTACCTACCTAGAAAAAAGCAAAGGTGTACTAAGACACATGAAGAAAAGATAATACACTCAATCTGATCCAACTATACTTTTCTAATGGTGACTAATCTTACACACTGCATACACTAAACCCATGTTGTGAAATGTTTTCTATGAGGATAACAAATTGGCAATAAAATATGGAAAATGAATTTCCCATAATAATGTTCAGACCTTTAGAAATGGGTGAAAGTAACTTCTTGTTAAAGTTTCAAAATCAATGCATAAACTAGAAACTAAAAAAGTGAAGAAAGAAGTACCACCATTAACCATAGAGAAAATATGATTTCGCAAAGGTCTACAAGAGTCATGATTAAATCTCACATTCATTGTCAATTTGGCTCTATATGACGTGAAAATAGGACATTTTCCAATCGAATTTCATCATATAACAGATCTCGAAAACAGATGACCAAGATGCTTCTAAAAACAAGGCCTTTTTTAAGAAAAATATTGTTTGTAGACCATTTGAAGAACAGCGAATGAAAATAATTTACATCACACAATTGTCAATGTGCTTGAATAAAAGTTTAACTAAGTAAAGATTTTAGTAAACTTTGTCATTAAACACTTGACCTCATGAATTTGAAGTCAACACTATAACCATACATTAGAAGGACAATGATTTGCTTTGAATTTCTGACAACACTTGATACTCTGGTTTTGTTTACATATAAAAACTGAGAAAACATTTTTTTTAATGTTGTTTCTTTGTTTGAAGCCATAATGTATGCCCTGGCTTAAACAATTCTTAAACATGTTGACATTATGATTATTCCACCCCCAAATAGGTTTAATTGCACCTTGCACATACAAGAGCCTAATGATTCAAGGGATACAATACAACTTCCAAACAATCTAGCCAAAACGAGTAAATGACATCAAAACTTGATTCAATGAATAATTGTTCCAAGTAATAATGAACATAAATTTTATGTTAAGATTCCATCACAAGATAGTACAACGTAACTTAATAAATGTATCCCAAATCCTGTTAAAGTCATCACAAAAAGATTAATTTCCCATCAATATTTTATCCATGTTGGGTATTAAGTCAGATTCTAGAGGTTGAATTATTTACAAAAATCGGTGGTGTCCTTTAAGTTCACTAAGTTAAAAAATGCTCAATAAAAGAATGATCATATGATTTTTCTTAATGAAGCGAATAAAACAAAATTAAGTTGTAAGGATTGTGATACAAGCATGTAAACTCTATATGTATGAACGTTGAATGTTTTCTTGAAAATCTTCGGAAAACGAAATGTGAAGGAAAAAGATAGTATATCTATTTTCAGCAGGATTTATACATAAACGTAATGAAAAAAAAAATTACATTACAACATTATAAGTAATTTTATGTATACTTATATCTTGGAAATGCCACGAGTAATGATTGAAAACCATCTTTGGCAGTAATCAAACTTCCATGCATTGCATGATAAGCGTGATTTCAAAGAAATAGATGTCATTACCTTATCATATTACAAAAAAAGGATTGATCTGTTGTGATATCATCTCATGTTTATCCTTGCATGTATTCATGTTCAACGGATTCTCTAGATAAACAATACCTTATGATGTTATACTCGACTTGAAATAAACTCTAGCTATCTCAAAAAGGCTTCGAAATAGGACCATCAACCAATAAACATATGCATAAAAATCCACTACTACCATGTTTACCATGAATTGTAATGTTTTTGGTGTATATAATTTCCTATGGAAATATCGCACTTGCATATTACACTAAAGCACTACAGGTAGTACTGTCATACTTTTATTTTGTAGAAACATAGAATTTATGGATTGGTATGTGTTATTACCTTAAAAGTGCTTGTCCTATCAGGAAACAGTGAGAAACTATTGTTAAAATATCCCTATTTGACTCATACATTGTGAGATCAACTTATTCCTAACATATATATGCTACAACAATGCCATCTATTGTTTTCAAGAGTCTTCATGAATAATTCACATGATAATAGTAAGCGCATGAGCCACATTTATAGAAATTCAATTGGAGTCAACTATATCATCAATGAAAGCACCATTGATACATGGAAAAACATGAAGATAGACCATTAAAAGGGTTGGAACAACATAAAAATATTGGAAGCCCTCCTTGTTGTCTACTATTGTGTGGTTTCTTTATAGATACCACTCATTTCATCAACACATACATGAATGCAATAGGATTTTCTTACTGTATAGCCTCAAGTACCATTCAGCATTTTTCAGATTCAAATGTTCTACAAATCTGTGCAAGTTCCAAACAGTAAAAATTACTTGTGGAAAGAACATGAAATGGTAAATTTTATGCACCATTTTAAAGAAAAGTGTAAAGAAACATCTTTCACAATCAAAAGATTAAATAACAAACGTCTTACTTAATATTTTCACTCTCAAAAAATTTTCTTAATATCAGCTAAGAATTGCGTCATGTAACCTCTATTAAGAACACAAAAAACTTCTGCTTTGCACATCACATCTCCATCACTAGAAACTTCACATTAAGTTATGTCCGAGTTAAAGTCCTTTACTGAAGCTTCATTCGTGTCATTTGGAAACGGGCCTAGCCCTATAAAAAGGAAGACAAAACAAATTCATTTCTGAAAAGAAGAAATGGCAAATTTTATGTGAATCGATTTTCTCAACATTATAATTATACTTAAAAATAGTTTGAAAATTCATCTTTTCGCCAAGATTTAACACATTACCCTTCATAAAGATTAAGATGAACCTCATCATGGAAATCTGTCTTTTCGAATACCTTTTGGTTTTCTTAAGGATAGATGTAAAAAATTATCATTGCAAGATTTCTGCTAAAGGATGACATTAAATGTTTTGGTGGATTCAACAGTTCATCATTTTAAGACAAAATTCCAGATAGTTTGTGAATTTTTATGCAACATGCGATGGGAACCAAGACTCCTCACTTCCAAAAACAAGTCATGGTATACTTTTAGAAAAATAGCTTATGAAGATTGAGTGAATAGGAGGGTGTCTCATCCATAATGAACCATCCACCTAATGATCAACATTTCACTCTTGTACTAGCTTACGAGGTCTCCCCTCACAAGTCATACTAAATGGCACAATTGTGATTGCTTGCCATGTTTCAGAAGTTATTATACAAAATATATCTCATTCATCATGAACCACAAGCATGCCTCAACTTAGTTTAATGTTCTCGTCAATTGTTAGACTAGCACTCTTTGCAACAAGAGCACGGCCATGCTTCTAGAAGCTCATGTGGAAAACTATCAGTGAATGAATGGATTTATGCAAGACTTTTGGATACAGATTCATATCTTAAACACCACTTTTCTAATAGGTAAGCCATTCAAAGCAATGCATAACACGAATCATGCTTTTGGATTGACATGAACCTAGTATAAGGAGGATCAAGCGTGTTAGTTAAAGAAAACTTAACATAATGGCATACCATTTTATGACATTGAAAATTAATTAGCACATATAATTCAATCATCCTTCACCATCATTCAAGTAACATGTGCGAATCAAAATAGTGGATCACATCAAACCTCTAAAAGTCATTTTTCATTGCACTCTATGTCTTTCATGCAAAAAGAAGTAGAATAATGTGATACAATCATAAGGAAATCTACGGAGTAGGTGATATAATATTTTCTAAATATGTTTTATGTTTGTACTTGATCACAACACATGCATCATCCACTACAATAAAAAAATATCAAGTTATGTTTCATTCCATTTTATTGCGAAACAAATGCGATAAGTTCACTCTAATCATGTACGAAATTTTAAATGAATGAGGATGATAAAAATTCTAAGGACATGCTAATAACATCCTGTCATAATGTCGATGTAGTATTACACTAACGTTGACTTATTGAATGCTAAACATATTATGATGTGGTTAATTAGAACCCCTTAAATAGCTCGATTGAAAGACAAGTTAAGCCCAAAAAACTCAAGAAATCCTAGAAAGGAATTTTGCTATATATTGGTAAACACATTAAGATTCCATCACCCCTGAAACATTTACTCCTAAATCATTGTAAACCGTACACAACCATGCACAAGAGATCTTTAGAAAATTTCCTCTAATGCTAGTTGTGGAAACCAGGAGGTACTAGGGACATCGGAAAGAACACATTGCATGTTTCCATGACACTTCAATGTAAGGGAGCTCACATAAATTTTCATTTCTACGAGTTTTCCCTTCATGTATATTCAAGATGCATAACAAAAGAAGAAATGTTTAAGTATTGAACTAACAAGGATTTTCTATACGTTTCTTTAGGATTTCTATAAAAAATGTTATTTGTTTTTTTCGTTAAAAATGTCTACTATTACCATTTAAGATTTCAGGAAGTCCTCAAGTGTCACAAGCTACAGAGAGCTACTTCAAGCTATTTGTAGAAATGTCTGCCTTTTGTTGATATATGTTGAAAATATGTAAGTCGAAAGATGACTAGATGTTTTGGTGGCTGTTAGTTATGGCTTTGATTATATCAAAAACATAGATTGGTTGTTCCCTCCTCCGCCCCCTACCCTTCCTTCATGCAATGGAACAAAGTATATGTCGGAAGTTTACAAGGAGGAATACATTCCATTGTGTGCTCACATTTTGCAAATGTTACCTAGTTCATCCCGGCAGAAGAAAGTTCCAAAAGATTTCATGTTCGCACTTTTGTACTTTTTTGCCCACAACAATTGCACATGATATGCACTTCTACATGCAACCCCCATAGGTACTTGACTGGTAGCAATGCGATGTGGGAGGAGGGGCGAGGGGTACCAAGTGTTGGGTCCAACATGCTATTACCCATCGCCCCTTAAAGTGACTAAGGTATGCTACGAGTGAACAATAAACTGCACGTGAAACATCACGCAAGTCGACAAACAGTGCATTAAGGTGAATATGAGGGATCCACAAAGAAAGATTGTCAATTTGTCAAATATTGTGTTTCACATTGTTGTTGGATAACTTCCTTCCTTTTTTTTATGGTCGCAAGACACAAAGAGAATCTTCAATCTAAGTTTTGTATTGAAAAGCTTCTTCTTGCATCTGGATACATATAGAAAAGGGGAAAATCATCCAATAGAGAAACCTTGCAACAATGATTCCGAGTATTTTTCTGGTACAATAGCTTGTTTCTTGTGATTTTGAAGGATTATCAACAAACGAGTGATAACTTGAACTGTGGGCAACCGTGCTCAATGAGAGCTAGGTTTAATAGTTCATTGTTGTTACATATGTATTTAAAAGGAAGAGATTGTCCAAAAATGAATCTGGTGCAGTGTATAGTAAGAAAAACGGATTACTAAAAATGAAAATGTTTTATAAAAAAAAGACTCACAATTAATAGTTTATGGTCAATTTTACATTAATATTTGGTTTTGCTCTCAACGTTTTGGAAAGAAATATTAGTAAGAGGTTAGGTTAGTTTAACATTGTCTCATTTAAGTTGGAAATATATCTTTAATCTGCTTCCACAAGTTTTCAAGGACTTTTGTAAGATTGAATGCAAAGGAGTTATTCTCTTTCAATAATTGTCTATTATTCACCTCCAAATACATTACTCACATGCAGTGTCACCTCATATCCCCCATTCTTACCTAGCTTAAGCCTTGCACATATCATGCACAGGTCGTCTTTTTGTCATTCTCCAACTAGAAAATACAAGGATATCCCTCACAAAAACATACAAAAGTACAAATCATTACACAGAACAAATATCTTAATTTTTACCCTGCTTACACAAATCTGTGTTCACCGGATGAAAAAAATCAAACTCACGATCCATCACTTGTTCATTAAAATTGAAAACAAATTATGTACTAATGCTCATAACAGTATCTAAATTTTATTTTTATTGTTTATTTGTACTTAAAACAGCAGATGTCCTTACATGATAAGTGAAGATGAAACAATGTTGTCAAAAGTGACATACACAAGTATATATTTGTATCCCCACTATAGATAGTGTTTTGCATACTTCTCAATGAACGTTTCACAATCAGTTTTCATTATAATTTAATTCCATGCACTTGTGTTTAAACATATGCAAGGTTAACCTATCTTAAGATAAATCTTCAGAATCACTCCTCACATGCACTTTGAGTCCCTGAACACACATTCCATCCACTCACCTCCCGTTCTTTCCACATAACACAATTCACACGCGTATAAATGTATTGGGGACTTCTCATCTTAACAAACATCATCACATTCACTCCCAAAATACATGTTGAGCCCGCATCTCACTCCATCTCCCACCCAAAATAAGCCTTATCAAAAACATGTTTTAAATTTTCTACCATTACACCTACACCTAATACACACATTCATATGCCTCAACATTCACTCCCCATCAGCACTTCCACTCACACGACCCATTATCCATCAACATCAATTAAAAAAAACATGAAATACACACTAGTGCATTATTTTACTCACAAGTACTTGTTCATTCATATAGATCCTTATGCAATCCCCATACAAACTTTCACGCCAAACCCTTCCTCCTGAAAAAACATTCCACCACAAACAAAAAAATCTGCACATTCACTTCCCACATGTACTCTTAGCTCCTACCCCGTCCCCTCCCACCAAAAGCTTGCCTAATCCGCAGCATGAGAAACATTTAAATACGATTTCATCAACACCATAATCACTCATTTATACACATCCACATTAATTTGGACTTTTTACAAGTCACCGCATGTGCCAACCTTACAGAAAAGATATTTCATACGTTAATTCATTGTCTTAATCACAAATAATTTGTTAATGTGCAAACCTTCTTACTTACTCTCGATTTTTACAGTTATCCCAACCTTCCACTCCCCAGCACCCATTCCATTACCTAACTATAGCTCAATTGAAAAATCATTCCATACATCTCTATATTCACTCCCCATATGCATGCTTGGTTCCTGCCCCATTTCTCTCGCACCTAAAACTATCTTAACCAAAAGAAATTTTAACATTTGTGTACGATTTCATTTATACCACCACCACATTCAATCTCCATATGCACTTTTACCAAACAAGCCCCTCCCATCCACCTCCACCTAAAAAAATAGTCAATCTAATAGTGTAATATTTCAATCGCATAAAAAAACTTCCATCCATTACCCCACAATATCTTACCATTTGCAATGGCGCTTAAACTCCAACACCTTAAGACACATTCCATCAACCAACCTCTAGCCAGACCAACACAGCATTGTACACTTATGTGCATCTTCTTACAGCCTTCCTAAGACAATGATTCCCTTTTACACACTTCTTCTAGTGTATGAAAGTCATTTGAGTGACTCTACCTTGGAAAGCACCAATAGATGTCAATTTAAGTAACCTCATTGAAGAATGATTGTAAAATCTAACCTAGTCTAGAGGTATCGCAAGGATTGTTTGATTAAACGTGTTATCAAGGTTAAGAGAAGGCAAGCATCATTGTGGCTAATTTGAGTCAATTCGTGTTTCAAACCAGTTAATATGAAGAAACAAATGACATCTTTGAAAACTAAACGTATCTCACTGATAATACCACAACACAATCATGCTTACCCTTGCATTACTTATGGACTACAAAGAACACTAAATCATGAATCAATTCTATTCACATGTGTAAATGGTTAGTAAAATTTACATAAAGGAGTATACAATGTATGATAACATTTGAAAAATATACTGTGAGCTTTTCAAGGGATGCAATGTCTTGGAGAAGACTTCTCCTTTGGTAGCACAAGCTTTAAAGCCCCTTAAAATTGTTTAAAATCCATCCATAAAATTATAACAATATCTTTTTTATACATGATAATTCTTATTACAAGATGCAAGGACATAAGTTCCTCATAAATTTCAATGATTTCTAAATGATTTTCTCATCACACTTCATTCTTGCATATGCTGTCCAAGCTGCAATGGAACTCACTATTATTTACGTTTTGTTGAAAACATATGGCATAACCATGGAACATGACCATGAAACACATAAGACTTGAATGGATTTGTATTATTTTCAATTATTTATTATAATACATATATTTATAATCGATGTTCAGTTTGAAAAATGAAATTGTGCATAGAAGTAAGCTTGCTTCTATAATTGAAAATACTATGTATGCTTGGATTCACCTTAGGTTTAAGCCGTTGAGAGCCCTTTATCGGCCCCACAACCTATTCTACCAATTTCAATTCATTGGTAAACATTAGCCAAAAAACGAGACTGTAGTATTGTTTCAATGGATAACAACGATGAAGCATATACGTCATTTTGTAAACCTGACATTAGCCACATGTTTGAAGAGAAAAACCATTATTATCATCAGAAATGCTTAACCATATGAAAACAAAGTGAATGAGATTCCTTTTTTTAAATTCAATGATGCCTCTTCAATGATATTGAAAAAAACAACCACATGTTTTTTATCTTGTAAAAACAATTATACGCCCTTTGAAGGAAAAATCGTAGATCAAAAGACCAATACTCCTTACATTTTTCTCAAAAGTGAGCAAGACATTCATAGTACATGTTAAAAAACATTACGCATAGTTTTGTGTGTACTAAATTGGGTATTTGGTATACGGACGCTAAGACGATGCGCAATGGAGAATGATCATGTAATATCAATAATAAGAAGAAAACCGCATTGGTGCATGTATGAAGAAAATCAATTGAAGGTAACATTTATTACCAATGTTTTTCAATTAACTTAAGAATGTAAAAAATTCCAAGACGTTTCCCTCAAAACAACTTGATTTCCGAGTACACGTTTTCTTTCTTTCCTAATGTTAGCCTTTTCTTCTAAATTACAGCCATGGCGTGTGGATTGTGCAAAGCAAAGAAATTGTCAACGATATGTACACAACGCGATTTCTATGTTTTCTTAGATTCATAAGGTAATTGGATCATGTATTTCCATCACGGTGGCAACAAGGATAGGTCTAGTCAAAAAGGAAAACACGGAATCTGAAAGAAAGAAACATAATACATCATAAGGTACTTGAGTACCTCTCTATGGATGTATGTAAGGGGTATGTTAAATATTGATATGTATCAATTCGTGCATACGCTAGAAATCACCATATCACTATATGCACAAAGAAGTCATGAATGAAATGAAAGTTCTTTATCTTTTATTGACTCATGTTAGGAAAAACATGGATAACTCAGGAATGGCACTAAAAAAAATTGGTCATCCCTGATTGATGTACCACGTCTATGTAGGTTCTCTTTACATAATTGTTTACGGAAAAACATTTATCATAAAACGTTTACAACCTACAATCATACAATGTCTTCACTTTGGTTACATGACACCAAAGACTTCAATTATGTCATCCATCTCCTCTTATGACCGAAAAAACATTAGAACAATATGTCAACAAGGGCACGAGGAAACCCTCAAAAGCTAGAAAATTTATTTCATCCTTGTGTAGAGAAATATCACATGTAATAAAATATGTCTAATGTTATACATATCTTACTTGAAACATTTCCATGATTTGTTGGTCTTTATCGAAAAGCCACGTTGTTTGCTAGAAATCTGTTGTTCATTAAATGAGATCTTAAAATGTAATGGTTTTTTTCATGAAGTGGTTGATTCCCATCATCCCCTTCATCTTAGCTATGGACTCAACTGATCTATTCCCTTGAATTCAAGTAATCTGTAAAGAAAGGAGTTTAGCACTTGCTTTACCTCAAAATTTTAATAGTTCTCAAGTGTTGAACATGAGTTGAGATAAAGAACTTCCAAGAAATGTTAAATTACATACATTTAAGCATATAATTGTAAAGTTAATTACATAGCTGTATATGAATAAGAAGAGAATATTTAAAGTATTTAATCATCAAGAGTGGCAAAATCATAAGGAATTTAATCTTTCACAACAAAGTGCATGACATAATTCCATACACAAGTCAAAAAAAATTCCTAGAAGGGAAATGATAATCTCCTAAAAGAAACCAAAAAGTATTTTATTTTACTTAAATTAGGATAAAAAGATTCAATAACCCGATCATGATTTTGTACACGTTAACATTATCTGTTTTGGTTCCTTCGTATTCCTTCAACCAAGGAAAAAAGGTTTGATGACCTGTTTCACATTGTATAATCAATTGTAGCGCCATTTTGAGCAATTCAAATCAAGGGTTCTTAACTTGAGAAAAAATGATATTTTGAAAATTTAGGCATGAATATCTCGAGCAAAGAATATTCAACACAATGTGTTTCAGTGGAATTTATTTAAATAAAATTAAATTTATATATTTAAAAGATAAAAATAAAATTGAAGCTTGATCAAATGTTTATACCATGTTTTCAGTTTTCAGTATTCCTTTGAAAATAACGTTTCCCATATATCACTATTTACACAAAAAGGGTGAGAAATAAAAAAGCGTTGTTTTATAGTTAAAAAGAAGAGCACAAAACAAACAATGGAAAATATTGATCAATTCAAATTACTTTTTCCTAATCCATGAAGCAATGCAATTATCAACCAATATCTTCAATCATTTCAAGAATAGATAATGTTATGTATGGAGACAAATTTCTTATTTCATTTTAACCTTTCATCTCTTTTCAATCCTTCACCTCAAGGTACGTCAAATGCAAAAAAATACAAAATAAGATGATTTCTACTATGTCTTAGCTAAAAGCCAAGATAAATATACAATCCAATTCAAATATATGCAAGCAACTATATCGTTTATGCTAAACGTTATGTCCCTTTATGGAATCCAAAACACGATAAGAATTCAATGGAAATGGCATGTTGAGTATTATTGAGCTAACTTTGGCAGGTCCAACATAGCAGGACAACCTTCGGGACCAAACATTTATGCCATACTGGCTTATCTTACCTTAAGATGATATCAAACATGAACAACCTTATGGACCACTAAGTTCACCGTTCTTGTAGACCCGTCAAAATGCATTGTCATTGCACTGATACTACTAAGCCCCTTCATGGCAAAACATCAAATTAATCTACTGTTCTATTGCCTATAGCTTGATTTCGTGATTTTGTATCCAGAGTTTGTTCCATTTCTATTTTGTACGAGATGTCCGCAAATACTTATTCTGGATTAACTTCATTCAAGCTTAAGAGAATAAAGTCATTTGAATTGTTGTAGCTTTTAGATTTTGGACAAGGGTTTCATTACAATATGGGATGCCTGATATGTGGGTAGTGATATTAGTTCTAAGTATGACTTCAAAGAAATCATTGCAATTGTTCATGAATGTTTGTAATCATGCACATTTTTCATGCATGCTAAAGAAACATTGGAAGCTTAGGCACATTCGAATCAATTTCATTTGAGAGGATTTCATCCAATGGTAAAAGGGTATACCAAGGTTTTGTAACATGCAATACATCTTAAGGTGTGTAGTACTAGGAAAATGTGATTTAATGTTGGGGCTTTGTTTGGAATCAATATGTTTCAGAACACATATAGTATATGTTGAAGAACTAAATATTTGAAGATAATTGTTTATTGGTTATGATTTTTGGACGTTTCTTTTTAATAAATGTGTCAATTGAAAGTATTTTGATGCATCGCTTGAACTTCATTTTGGTTTCATGTAGAGAATATCTTCTAAATTTCGATAAGATGTTTTCATCACCTCCACACGTGTAAATAAAAATTGAAGTGTACATAAGATGATTACGGAGAAAAATCCTCGAAAAAAGATGAAGTGCATTCGAAATTATTATCAATGATGTGAGTGATTAATGCCATTTTGTTGAAGGATTCACTTCATGAGAATTGGTTTATGTTAAGAAATTATTCTTTGTTTACGAACGATGTTGGGATCTCAGTATCCACCCATGTGGATTCCATTATAAGGATCCACTATTCTCGCATTGCTGAATGCATTTCGAAGGGTTGGATATGAACAAATTATGCCAAAAAGTGAAAAAAAATATACAATTGTATCAGGATGATATGGAGAGTAACCAAGAATTTGATTTCTTTCCTAATGATCCTTACAACATACATTTCTCGCTTGATCTCAAATCTTTGGAGTGGGTTTCTTTATCTTATGGTCCTTTGGGTGTGGTGATTTGGGTGGCATAGACCCGAACTATTGAGCTGTGACATAACCAACCAAGGATTACATCTCAAAATGATCACCTTTGAGACATTGTTTATAAAATATAAAGTTTTACGTAGCAAGGTTGTTGTATCCTCCATGCAACGTGTTTTGAGGATGCAATACTATTGTTCTTTGTCTTATAAATAGGTTTATGGTAAAAGATCTGTATAATGTGTAGTTCTTTGAGTTTAAGGCTATTTGTATTCTTACATGTATATTGTTTTGTGTGTTTTACTTACTTTCATCATGCTTGCATTTGTTCTTTCATGTCATCTTGTTCGATGTAGGTGCCAAAATTGTGAAGGTGCATAAGGAAAACAATGATGTTGGGATTCCTCTACCAAATTGTGTTGTTTCAATTTTATTCATTTGTTACCGGGAAATGGAGCTCGTTTCTTATAATAATCTCATAGCCCCTCATTATTTTGTTTGTTTAACCATCATGTTTTTGGAATTAATTGTACTAAAAAACATTGCTCATAATCCATTTGGAATTGTTCATGTTTGTCAAAGCCCTCCATGGTTGGACATTTGGAATGTATTCGATTTATTCAGGTGATTTCCTTATATTTCCTTTCTGGTTGGACATATTGCACTTCGTTACTTGTTATGAACGTTTTTTGTTTATTGGGCTCTTTTTGGCTAAGTGAAGCATAGTATGTTACTCATAGGGTAGATTCATAGATAGGCATGACAGTTTTTATCCCCTTTCCTTGAAACTTTCTTTGGTTTTTTATTCTATTGGCCCGTGTTTTTCGTCTTACATTTTTTAGTTTTTTTTTGCTCATTGAAACCCGTTGAGAAAGTTATTGAACTAATTAAATTCCGTTTTTAACTCAAATCAATGTACTACTTCCTCATGTTTGCTTTCAAGCATCTCACAATCAACATATGAATACTTCTGTGTATCACTAGCTCCCTTTTAATGTTAGTGCTTTGCATGCCATACCAGTTTTACCTTAGAGCAAAAAACCAAAAAATCCTTTGAAAGTTCAATTTCAATCATCTTAAGGTCTTATGTTACATTTCGGCTTTGCCATACAATGGAGTTGACGTAACCGTGATCTAAAATGTTCCTTTCAAATAAAAGTTGGGTTTACAGAATGTGCAATTGCATTGGAGATTTAATTCATGTATGAAAAGTGTTTTGATAGCATGCTTTACCACATTATTAGAGATGTTAGTGTCACATTCAATAAAATTTGCCACGTCTGGACAATGTGTTTAAAATTTGTGTAAGAGGACGATGAGATTGATCTCATCAAACGTTTTTACATCATCCATAAAGAAAACAAATTGTGTTTTTTCATTTTACATGAGGCAATGTGAGAGGTTTTGCATGCCTATGGAGTATACGTTTTCAGAAACACTTTATAGATGATTCAATTCACATCTTATGAGAATGCGATGTTTATTGGTTTCTTTGGCCATTCATTTTCTGTAAAATTTCGAGCAAGGCTCTTACCACATTTCAAAAATCCTTCTCTCATTTCGAAAATGCACCTGAATAGTGGCTCATTGAATGTATGTTGATGATCTCATGAAATTAGTGTAACCATTTGTGAAAACATTTGTAAGAGGAGCTGATATCATTTTTCTTGGTTTCTTTTTCATGTTTTCCTGAGTTTCTTTCATCCATGGCGCTGCTTTTACCTAAAAGACTACTAAAGAACCTCTTTGTTCTCATTTGTTTCCTACTACCTAAACGATAATCATGTTTCTTAGATAAAGATCATGTGTTGTTTGTTTCCCTTAACTTCATTTGACTTTGAGTAAACTATCCTGTCGATGAATTTCACTGTGAAACAGCTCCTAAACAGTAGAGGCATATCCGCACTTGGCAGTGGTGTTCATTGTCAAGATTCAATCTTGACCATATGGAATCATGCTTTTTAAATCTTTTTCGAGTCTGTTTCATGAGCAATGGATGAGAATGTTTGAGTAGTGCGTTGGAATCATGCAAGTTATTGCGGGAAAACATGTTTAAAACACCAGCGAAGACATACATGGGGTTGGCTAACCACAACAAGAAGACAACGGGGTGGTTTAATAACCGCAGCATAGATGGGGTTACTTAATTTGGGTGTTCGGGACACGATAACAGCGTTAGCGACTAAGGAATAGCGAACCCCATTCATGTCTTTGTGAGAGGAATTAAACTGAACAACACAAACAGAGAAAAGGACACGGGACATTACGCGATTCGGCAGCAGGAGACAGAAAAAACCGTGAGGGAGGGGAAGAAGAGGAGATCGCTCGTGAGACATCCGCCAACTACCACAGAAGCAATCGGTCAACAAAAAAAAGAGAATTTGGACATCATAGTCCTATAACACTAGAATTAAACTCGAAAATCAACCTTTCTCTATCAGAACAATTATAACCTGTTCATACGAATTCAATTCAGTTATGTACCATAAATCAACATTATTTCAGGGAAAAACGTACAAAACTTTCCATTACGAATGATAGCAAGAAAATGATTTCCAATGATGTATGTAAATCAAAATATCTTCATGAATGGACTCTTTGTTAATAAAATTGTAACTCAAAATTCATAAAGTTTATGGTTGAGGGACATATCTTCAACAAAAAAGGTGTAGAAACTGAAAAAATTGTAACATATTATTCCTTAAGAAACCTAAAAAAGTGATTTGAATATATTTACTTTGTTTGTATAGGTATTTTTTTAAGAATATGTGAAACACCACATACATATACATACCCATATACATCTACATTTACATAAACATATACATATACATAAACATGTTCATATATAGATACATATACATATACATATACATATACATATACATATACATATACATATACATATACATATACATATACATATACATATACA
>SZWC01003121.1:166879-176896 GCA_023375785.1 Penium margaritaceum | reverse complement strand
TGTCAATGCGCCGGATAGCAACGGTCTAGAAAACGGGTCCCGACATGGGAGGCCGCCAACCGCTCTTGGTATTGCAACCAAGATAACATATCACCCTCGAACGAGGGATCCACACTTTAGGTTCGTTTGGTTTGCAACCTCACGAAGTCCGCATGTTGGTCTTTAGTGTCTACCTTTGGTTGGACACTCTGTGAGGAGTCTCAAAGGCAAGAACTGTAAATGGATGCATGCAAGGTACAGGCTTTTATACTTGCAGAGCTTTGCTAAAGCTTCTGCTTGTAGTGGCTCCACTGGAGCCAACCTCATCCTACATTCCTACTTGGCGCGTCCTTAGACCGCCAAGTGTCATCCTCAAGGCAGGCTCTAGTAAGCTTCCTAGAAGCTTCCTGTCCCAGTTTTGGCCACAAAGAAAATTGCGGCCGTCGCGGGGTTTGAACCCGCGACCTCTGGTTTGAGACTCCGGTGCCTAATCAACCAAGCCAAAAAGGTATGGTTCCTATGATGAGCCACAGGGGACATACCCATTATGGGCAGTGCATTCCTGGCCCATCTCAAAACAGACCAAGGGGACATACTCCATAGAGCAGTGCATGCCTTGTCTGTATGTGTAGCTAGCCAGCTAGGCAGTGGACAAGGTGCACACTATTGCATATGATGGGAAATCATACGCTCCAACAAGTGCTCCAAACACTATGAAAACCTCATGGTACGGATTGGGCACAAAAACGCCCCACTATCGAAATCGCATATGATGCCAAATGATATGCGATTTCGATAGTGGGGAGTTTTTGTGCCCAATCCGTACCATGAGGTTTTCATATTGTTTGGAGCACTTGTTGGAGCGTCTGATCTATTCGCTCGGTTTAGCCGTCGGTTTGAGGATGAAACGCCGTCAAAAGATGAATCGTGCTTCTGTAGCGAGTCATCAGTTTGCACCAAAAATGGCTGGTAAATCGCCCGTCTCTATCGCTTGTGATCGTTCTCGTTACGTCGTGTGGCCGCACAATGCTGTTTAGAAACAGCCATGATGTTCCCTTGGCGGTGAAAGTTGTCGTTGTTGGGGTGAAGTGGGACATTTTAGAAAACCTGTCGACGGCCACGAGAATGGAATAAAATCCCTCGAGTGTGACTGGTAATCCGGTAACAAAGTCCATACAGGTGTATGCCCATGGTTTTGTCGAAACGGGGAGCGACTGTACAAGTCTGGGTGGCCACGTGCGACAAGGATTTTATCACTAAATGTGTCACGGGCCACGTCGGATTGCACCTTGTCCCACCACTAGTTTTTAACCAGCTTCTTCGGCGTCTTATCCTCTCCAAAGTGTCCACTTGGACCGGTGAATTTTGTCGTTTTGGAGAAGGACAACCTTGTCAGTGAAGCACCATTGCCAGTAGGGTGCATCGAACCAGAATTTGGTTTTATCATACTTGTCGTGCTCGTTGTAGCCTTTCACGAACAATCGCTTGAAGTAGGGGTCTCCCTGTAGTTGTAGAGTTGCCACGTTGGTCATTAAATCTGGTCGGCGGCTGAGTGCATCCGCCAGATCGGTTTTCCCTGGTTGGTACTCGATTTTGTAGTCGAACTCGGACTCGAGAACTCCATCCATCCGGTTTGACGTCGGCGGAGATTCGGCTTCGTCTTCAAATGTTTCAATGCGTGGTGGTCAGTGCGCACAACGACACTCCTCGTAGCATCACCACGTCTTGAACGCGTGCACCACCGCCAGCATCTCTTTCTCGTGAACCGCGTAGTTGAGTTCTGGTCCTCGCAGCTTTCAAGACATGTAGGCGTCCAGTTGATTGCCTTTGCCACGATCTTGCAGAAGAATCGCGCCAATGGCTCGGTTTGATGCATCCGTAGCCATGACATAGTAGATCGTCAGATCGGCTAATCGCAGTGCTGGCGCTGAGGTCAGAGCATTCTGCAAAGCGGTGAACGCTTCTTGGTTTCTGTCTCCCCACCGCCACTCATTTTCTTTTCGAGTGAGGTCGGAAAGAGGCGCTAACACTCGTGCGCAGTCCATGAGGAATCACCGGTAGTAATTGCCGAATCCATGAAAAACTTGAATTTCTCGAACGTTGGTCCGCGTCGACCAATCAGCGACTGCTGCCTCTCTTTTCGCATCCATGGTGATCAGTCCACAGTTAATGACGTAACCCAAAAACTTGATCGAACGACGGCCAAAGTTGCATTTCAAAGGTTTTCCAAAAAACTTCTCTCTTTGTGAAACTTCAACAACTTTTTGAACATTTTCATCGTGCTGCTCTGCGATGCGGTTACACACCAGGATGCTGTCGACGTACACCACAACAAAATCATCGAGATAGAGTCAAAAAACATTGTTCATTGCCGCCATGAACGTTGCTAGGGAATTTGTGAGTCCAAATGGCATAACCGTAAACTCTAAGTGCCCGTTGCCAGCTCTGAATGCTGTCTTCTCGACGTCGGTGGCTGCCACGCGTATGTGGTGGTATCCTCTACGTAAGTCAGTTTTGCTAAACAACCGGGCCCCTCAGTGTTGGTCAAAAAGTTCATCGGCTCAGAGGAGAGGCTAGCGGTTCTTTATGGTAGCTTCGTTCAACGCCAGATAATCCACGCACATCTGCATTTTGCTGGTTTACATTTTCACAAATTGTATTGGTGTGATGAATGGTGACGTGGAAAGGCGGATGAACCCCTCACCAAGGATCTCGTTGAGCTGCTTTTTCAACTCGGTCTGCTCCTGATCGCTCATTCTATACGCCCCTCGTACGATAGGTCTGTTGCTCGGCTTCAGTTTGATGCGATGATAAATGTCTCGTTGAGGAGGCAAAAAATCTGGAGTTTGTCGGGCAAGACGTTCGCAAACTCCTCAATGAGTGGTGCGAACTCTTCGGGTACCATCGCGAATTTTGTCAAGGCCGATGAGGCTGATGAGGCCGATGATGAGTCAGCTGCTGGCACTTTCGCTTCTCCCATTGGCTCGATATGTATGAGCCACGCACGAGCTCCTCGTCTTATACATTGTTTGGCCAGGTTGACCAATATCGGCTGCACCGGTTGTCGCTTTTGCGATTCCGCTGTTGGCTTCCTTCTCGCACGCAGACGTTGTCGTCCGGCGCCGTCTATCTCCATGTAGACGTTGACGTTGTTCCAGTCAACTTGCGGATTATGCCAGTACAGAATATCTTGTCCGAGGATGATTTTGTGATCGCTCATTCGATAAGACCTCGAGACTGTTAAATCCCAAAGATCTCCCACTTGTAGTCGTAGTGGTTCCCAGCATCTCCGCATGTGTAGTCTCCCATCAATTTGTTTTCCCGCAGACACCACTCGTTCTGTCTACAATCCTAGTTTGCGAACCACGTTGTTGCTCATAAAGCTGTGTGAAGCTCTTCCATCCAATAGTGTTGGCACCGTTCTAAGACTTCTACATCATCGAGATTGAAGTTTTAGCAGTATCGCCGGTTGGTCGTCCTTGTGCCCCTCGTCAAGTTTTGCGATCTCAGAAACACTCTACGGTGATGTGGGCCGTTCAAATGGGCAATTGTTTGGCGCAGATTGCTCCACATGGACAAGAGTTGCTCCTTTTATTCGTGCCCTTTGCTGTTTCCCATCTCATTTTTCTGCTACTTTCCTCCCTTTTTGGCCTACTTCTTGATTCGACAATTTCGAGCAATGTGCCCGACTTTTCTGTAGCTGTAGAAGGTTCATGTATCTCTCTGGTGGACGGCATTTACTTCCATTGGAGCAGAGGAGTCCGTCGACTGGTTTTTCCCATCTCCACTGTAAATTTGGTTAGGAGGTCACCAGCCGTGGGACTCCTTGATCTGAGAGTTGTAGGCGGCGCTGTCAATCCTTTTTGCTGCTGCGATCATCCTCAACAAGTCGTTTTGAATGTCGAAAATGGCAATCTCTCACCGGATATATTGCTTGAGGCCATTCTTGTAGTGAAAACATGTTTTGTTGGGGGTGATGTCTGCTCTGGTGATGATCGCGCGGAATCTCCACGTGTACTCCGCCATGCTTGATTGCTGACGTAGACGTTGGAGTTTGTAACCTGCGTCAAATTTTTTGTTCGGTCGTCCAAATCGTGCGAGCATTGCACACGAGAATTCGTTCCAGTCAGTTGGTGGCGTCAATGCGTCTTGCCACCGTGGATTGATCTACTCCAAAGGTAGAACACCTACGGTCTGCGATGTGAGATGGGCGTCGTAGGCCGTTGATGATGCTACGCCAGTCTCCTGCTGCCTTTCGATGGTCTTTACGTGAGACCACCAACTTCGTATCGTGCCACGCAAAAGCGCAGTCCCGAGGTCAATTTTCTTTGAATCGTCGTTGACTCAAGCAGCGGTGAAGTACACCTCCAAACTCGTCAGCCACATCGGAACCGTCGGTCCTTTTGAATTTGCACGATTGAATGGTTCTGTGGGGGCCGGACGAATTTAGGGTTCGCTCAAGAGTTGGGAATTTCACGCGACGAGCACCGCTTCACACGCGCTTGCGTTGCAAAGCGCCTTCATTGCGACGTTGAGTTGTTCGATCAAGTGGTTGTCGATTCCTTGGAGTGGGAAGATCCATTTTGCCATTTCCTTGTCCGCACCTACCGTCCATTGCCACCTGTCGCCTTTGCTGTTGGCATCAAGGCTGTCGACAGGTGCGGCTGGTTCATCGCCATTGGGTCAATGACCATTTGGTCGCAAAGCCGTAGGGTTTGTTCCAGCTGCTACGAAGCCTGCCACGCCAGCATTCGTTGTCGCTTTGTGGTTTGCGTGCATTGGCACGTCCTGCTTGTCCATTGTCGAAGTCATCGCCAAAGACCCGCTGCTGGTCATCGGTTGCCCTTGTCCGCTTCACGTCGTAGTGGGAAAGTCTGCAAAGTCTTGAAATGCGAGATGCGCTCAAGACTTGTGCGAGGTAGTCTTCTGGATGGGTGAAGTAGTCAGATGCCTCTCCCGCACCGTTGCGCTCTAATACCAAGTTTTACGCCAAACAGAGCATACATGGTGAATAAGTAGAAGCTGCGAGGCAAAACACAATTTATAATTTGAGACACTTGAGCATTTTATGATAAGCAGTAAGTGTATTTCGATGACAAGTGTTGGCACGATCAAACATATACATACAAGTGACAAGTTACGAATGAAGCATAGTCGGGGTTGTTGGGTCGAAGGTGAAGCAACGCGTGTGAAGTCGCGTCGTGAGTAGTCCGATTCGATAAGGTCCGCCAAGAAGTCCGGGTGTCTTCGAGAATCGATGGTGAAGATGCGCGATGCATCTTTTTAAATCTAGATTTGCCGAGAGTTGTCGAGAGGTCGATTGAAGGGTTGTGACACTTGTGTTTGTAAGCTCGCGAGTTTGGTCGAAGCTGTCAGAAGGTTCGAGAACATCGACTAGGGGCAGTGTAGTTGGTCGGTTTTCCCTCGGCTGTCGAAGTGAATATCGCGGTCCTCACGACCCAATGGGGTGTTTGTGTGATAGCAGAAATTCCCACTCTAGAAGATTAGGGACTCATGTACGTGTGGTATGTAACAATACAGGTAGCAGCCATAGCAGCTGAAGTCTTTTCCCCACCGCAGTAGCATCCATGAAAACAAAAGAAACAGCATGCATAATGAAGCACCACCCAGTTCAACATCTTGTGTGCCATAGTAACGGCAGTCACAAGATCAGGAGAATCAACATCAGTTGCAACAACTTGCTCATTTTCCTGTGGCACTTGTTGAAATTACACACCCATTAAATGATGGACCCTCCCTCTCTATCCACAATGAAGACCAAAGTCGGTTTGTTGGGTTACCTTCTGTGAAAACTGGAGAAGATGTTTGATCCACTTGGCCAAACTACGATGATTAAGGTTTTTTGAAACCTCAATCCCTCATTTCTGCAATGCATAGGTCAGGGATATGTGCGATTTGTGGATTCCTTGATATGAATTTCAAGACGATGATTTTTAGATGAAAACCAGGATGGTTTCTTTTCTAGTGAGTAGCTTTCACTTACTTTGATTTCAATCATTTTGGCTCATTGCATTTTTCATCACTGTTCATTTTTGGTTTAATCTTCCTGAGAATCGTGGAATATGAAATCCATATTTTATCTCCGCCTTCTTTGTGGATTCATGAGAATGAGTTCTGCCCTTTTGACGCATTCGTCCGTTTAGTTGTTATGTGGTCAGTTTCACATTTGTTTGCAAAAAATTCCCATAGGCGGATGTTTCTCTTCATGTTGCTCCCTTTTACTCTCCATTCCTTCTGAGCTGGAGAGGACGATCATATGACAGGCATTCATTGGTCAGAAGGATTTTGCCGTCCTATCATTGCCGTCCTCGATGGTTGTCGGTTGACTCGAGTCAAGCCACCGACTAGTGAGACACTTCACCTTCATTTTCTCCTCTGGTTTCTTTCTCGGAATGCTGATGAGTGCTGTTGGCAAACTTGGTACGTGGCTGCTTACGTATTCTTTCACCAAGAATGTTTGTGAACATTCTCGGTGATCTTTTTTCAACTACAATCCGCATACGTCAGTCTCGCGATGGCCGTCGGAATCCCCCTGTTGGCCCGACTCGAGGACGTAGGTCAAGGCTGGAAAGACTCCGATAATGCAACGGCAGAGGGGCAAGATACATCTTTTGGACAGCATTGCTACGATCCGGAACTAGAACAGCGGACTTTAACAACTTGGTCTGCCAAAGTTGACAATTCAAAGACCCGGACGGTTTCTCGATAGGAATATGCATGTGCATGCAGCGCGTAAGAAGACATCGACGGTCTTCATCGATCCTATAGACATTTGAGAAGCAGAGAAGAGGTTCAGTTGTATGTATATCCGGGAACATAAGAAACTAACGGCGTCGATGTTCTGTCAAATACTTGTTTTCCACCGAATCCGAAGTAGCATCTGAGTCGTTCGGTCAATTGGTTGCAAATAAACAAAATTCGAAATGAATTATCTTCTCTTAATACATATATCGGATACCTGAAAATCGTCGATCTCAAGTTTTCGTTGAACTGTTGAGTCCCGACAATGAAGCCCCGATCGACGGTCATCCAGTCCATTGTCGTAGATGGATGTCCATATTCAGAAATCACTGAATGCTACATCAAACATTTTTTCTGCGTTTCCGGGTAATTCTAGGCCTTTTCGAGCGTAGTGACGTGGACAAGGTAAGAGACGGAAAGAGAACACGAAGGTCCACATTGACAACATTGCAACGATCGCCAACTCAAAACAGAGCAAACGTCACGAAATCGTAGAAATCGACATGAAGACCATAGGTCGTGATCCGCCACCTTGTATTGTATCTTGAATGAAAGTACACAGGCGAGCTTGGCCAATTTCAGTCACTGGATACAGAATGGCGTGGCAAGGAATGTACAATCAGTATACGCACCCATAAAATGCGTTAGCCCCTTTTTACTAATTCAAATCCAAATAATGGCTCAAAATTAAACAAAATTATAAGACCCGAGCAATCATTTTTTTTCATTAATTCACAAGCAAATCGATTGAAACTTAGCAAAGCCTTCCTCTTTGTATAATGCGTGGATACATGACCACTTTTGTTGATCTCTAGTGAGGCATCCAAGAACCTTCAAGGGTGGCAACCTACCGAAGGATTACACCCATAGCCTAGTCAACAGCAAGGATCTTCCTAACTTGGACATTGAGAGGACATGAACGAGTAACCTTGTTGAAAAGTAGTGATGACCAAAGGATGTTTTGATGTCACCATGTGTATGTTTAGGAGGGTCAACCATCCGGTACCAATGCAGAGCTTGTCCGAAAGTGAGGAGGATGATGTAACCTTTGTTTACACGCGAACGCAACTCATGTTGATTGAAAGTTGGCCATGAAAGAGATTTTGACAAAACAATCCAAATGCGAGGTTTCATACCCATAAAGAGCGTCGAATGATGGAAATTAGACAAAATACAAGGGAAATATGATGAAGGGTGAATTCTGGAATATTCAAGGTGGAAATTGAGACTCAAGTTGGTTTGATGCAAAAAAAGAATTTCTATGAGTTTTGGAACACATTTTGACTATTTTGAGCCTCTTTCACATGGCCAAAGGCGTATTTTTTTAGTAGAAAATAGAGAACATGTTTCTATTGGTACATGAAAAAGGTGGGGCTTTATAAAAATACACAGCATGTTATGATGTAAATTACATAGTACATAAGTAAAATATGATGAAGGATGAATAACACAAGATGTGAGGTGGAAGATGTGACTATGTTTGGTTTCATGCAAAAACCTATGACATCTACATGTTTTGTAAAAACTTTGGACTCTATGCAATCCATTTTCACGCGGAAAGATACATCATTGAAGTAGGTTCAAAGAACATGTGTTTTTCGAAACATGTGTCTTTGTAACCTAATCATGAGGTGATAAAACAACCTCATTCATAGTGTAGCTGATTGCAAGATTGAGTAAAAAAATTCGGGAATCAGTGAGTAAACCAAAAAGGAATGGCTCATATGCTTGTTGTATTTTTTTCAAAACAATACGAGGATCCCAATTTTGTTTTGCATTTAAAAAAGTTTTTTTTTTATAAAAATTCAATTCCTTGGAAAAATATGTAATATATTTTTTTAGTGAGCACATTAGAGAAATCATTCCTGTTCTATGAGGGGGATGGGGATTCTTATAATGACAAATAACCATAGTAATCTATATTGAAGATAACAACATTAACACATCCTTGAGCATAAGTGAGAAGTATCTGAAGTGTGAATCGTTCTTGTACACACAAACAAGGGAAAAACGTGTCCAAACCAGAAAAAAATGAGCTGTAATCTCTTTTGTCCTTTTCATGAATTTTTGCATAATCTTGTTCTCGTTTTAGAGAGGAAACTAGGACAATACGTTTCTGGAGCAAGCATTGCAAACGAAACCGCACAGGCGATAGCCCCTTCATCGTTTGGAGATCATGGCACAATTCTTAGCCATTGAGATCCTTGAAATACAAAGTTCCTTGAAGCTATCGGGTCGCAGCCGGCTATCTGCCGGCAGCTCGTGCACCGCCATACTTCATTTCATCATTCACAAGCTGCCCGTATTTGAACATCGGAAAATTTGAGGGAAGGTAGTTTAAACGTTTACGGCGCATCTTTCGCAAGATTAAGGGAATGCATTCGGTTTTAATTTTGTACCGATGTCGACAAGTTTCGTAGAGAGTAAACTAACTTAAAAGAAGAATGCTCTGCCGATATCCCCGTTGGATTTTCGAATCAGTTGTGGAAATACCGGACGGCGCAAAGAGGACAGATGGTCATCATAGCTTATCTGCGGTTTGAGAGATGCATCGTCAGGAACCGTTCGTGATTCGGAAAGGGAGGACCAAACCGATTCGGTGAAATGGCGCACCTACTGCAGCCTAGCAGTATTTCAATCGGATATCCGCTCACTGTCTACTTCCCCCAAACCTTTTTCCCGCTTACGTAAAACGTTTTGAGAAGTACCCCCCCCTTCCCCCGAGGCTTCCGAGGTACACAAACCTTCACAAAACCCATAACACCTGAAAATTACAAGAGAAGTGTGCCGAATGTTTTCCTTCAATTTCTAAGCATTTTCCAGGGGTGAAGCTATAATACAATGAAAACGCCGTCTCGGTAGATGCCAGAGCGCTTGGGGCCAAGTATAAGGGTGCACCATTCCTCCGCTCCAAAAACCAGATGCGGCACCACACCTACTCCGGCACACCAAATAGACTCACAAGTCACAAGCCAAAAGACGAGACTTCCAGATTCTTGTCCGTGACAAGAAACCAATGGCCTCTAAGTATGTCTCCAACTGCAACATCCACATCCATATCCACATACATAGAAATAAATCAAGTAAGTAAATACACATACACATATCCGTATACATATACATATAAATACACATACACATAAACATATACATACACATACACAAATACATACACATACACATACACATACACATACACATACACATACACATACACATACACATACACATACACATACACATACACATACACATACACATACACATACACATACA
>SZWC01003121.1:142383-159656 GCA_023375785.1 Penium margaritaceum | reverse complement strand
CTCTCTCTCTCTCTCTCTCTCTATCTCTCTCTCTCTCTCTCTCTCTCTCTCTCCCTCTCTCTCTCTCTCTCTCTCTCTCTCTCTCTATCTCTCTCTCTCTCTCTCTCTCTCTCTCTCCCTCTCTCTCTCTCTCTCTCTCTCTCTCTCTTTCTCTCTCTCTCTCTCTCTCTCTCTCTCTCTCTCTCTCTCTCTCTCTTGCTCTCCCGTTCTGTCTCCCTCCTCCCTTCCTCGCACTCTCCGTTCCTCCCTCCCTCCCTCCCTCCCTCCCTCATCCCTTCCCTAACCCCATCCAACTTTCCATCCCTTCCTCCCTCCCTCAACCCTTCCCTCCGTCCCTTCACACTTGGCTCCCTCACTCCGTGACAAGATTCAGATGCTGATGTTCTTAAACTTCCATAACCTATACTCCCTCACTATGTGGCAACTGCAATGACGCAACTAGTCCAACACAACAGGAAAATGGGGTCCAATCAAATACCCGTGTCTTTATGAATTGTGTGCGTATTCTTGAACTATATAATCTCTGTCAGAAATGAACACGTGCGGAAAAAAAAACACGGGATGCAACTAGAAATGTTTTGGGGCGTGCAGGCCCATGCAAAAACAAACATGAGCTCTTTGTGTGAGTGCGATGCCAGACGGCAAGAATTTTGCAAAGTCTGGAACGTTGAGTATAAAAGAGCAAGGACAAAGTACAAATGAGCTCCTAGCGGGCTCAAGTAGGGGCGCTGGCAGCTAGCCGCACCGGGCCCCGTCACCCCCGCTGAACCCAAACAAGTCAGCGGGGAGAACACAGTGCGTATACCATGATAACAGTAACGGTGGTCTCCTCGAGGAACAGCTTTCCGAGTGCTCAGGTCTCGACCACCGAGAAAATAGGAGTAGTTCAAAAAAATCTCGGAATCAACGTCCAGACATCACACGAGGCTTTCCGAACATCAGAAGCGCTAGTGCAGCCACCGGGTCTCCTCCTCGCACCGGTACAGTTCATAGAGTGTGCGGATAGCTAGAAAACCTAGGCAGTAGGTTGGGGCAGCAGCGTTGTTGAAGCAGCGTGTGGGCTTCCACGCTCGTTGCTTTGGTCAGCTGCCCCCTCAGTTTGCTGCTCTAGAGTCTAAGTCTGGAAGCTCTGGGTTTGTTACTCAGAAACGCGTGCGCCAGTGTTAGCGTCAGAAAGCAGCTGGAAACTGAAAATGACTAAGTAGGAATGAAGAATGAGCAACAATGGAAGACCCCTCCAAGTTCTAGCTCCCCCCCACTAGTGTAGAACTTGTTGCTCAGCTAACAAGCCAATCAGATAAAAGTCTTAGACCTATTTTCTGGCAGGCAGGGTTTTCTCGGTGAGCCCTACCAAACGCCCGACAGCCCAAAACCCAGGCGTCATCCGTTTTGCCTGAAAACTAGACCATACCATAATACCAACCCTGCAAACGCAGTTGTGCGGTCAGAATGAGCTAGAAAAATAGCAGCAAAGAGTTATGGCTTCCCTAACCCGGGCAGTGCCTACGACAGTCAGTGACGCCAAACAGGGCCACACAGCAGGAGACATGGACCCTAGGCACAGCATGACGTTGCAGACGCAATGCCACAACCAGAAACAGAGATGGGTGCATGGAAACAGCATCTGCAGTGGCAGTGACCGCCAGCGGCCCGACCGCCGGGGAGGCCTGCCAATGGAGCTGAGTGCATCGCCGGAGGGAGGAGGCTCCAGAAAACGGTGAGTGGGCCTCAGCGCGCGTCGGCTCCACCGAGCGACACTCCAGCAGCGTCGAGTCTCGCCGTCCGTCATCTGCAGGCCAATGTACACAAGCTGGGAAGACAGAACAGAGTACAATGAGAGATGCGCGAAAACCAACACTCCCCCATGACTTAGAAGCGTAGTGCACATGTGCATGGAGAGACACAGTCAACGTTCAGACTCCCCCAGGCCACGCAGAGATGCAAGTAGGGACAAAGAGAGCCACTCACGGACGCACGCCGACCAAACTCACAGCCTTCTTGAACGAGTCACGCTTCACTGCCTTGGTCCTGAAGTCAGGCAACTGTCCTGCTGTCTCAACGCACACGATGCTGATGTTGCCGTCACGCAACAACGAACGCACATAGTGATACTCAACGTTGATGTGCTTTGTGTGTGTGTGATGCACGCCGTCGTTGCCGGCGATGGCCATGGCACTCTCATTGTCACAATGCAACGTGATGGATGCAACAGGCTGACGCAACTCGGACAACAAACGACGCAACCACGCACTCTCACACGCGCCTGAGCCAAGAGCCACGTACTCAGCCTCGGCAGTGCTGCGTGCAATGCACCCTTGCTTGCCACTGCGCCTGAACACTGATGTGCCGCCAATCAGAAAGATCCAGCCTATGCGACTCTTACCGTCCGGACTGCCTACCCAGTTATTATCGGTGTAGCCCACCATGACCACAGACGGCTGACGGCAGAGCATGAGACCTCGCCGAGGAGTCGCGACGACATAGCGCAGTACTCAGATCGCGACCTCGTAGTGGAGGTGACGCGGCTCCTGAGAAAACTGGACCGGGAGGTTGACGGTGAATGCGATGTCTGGGCGCGTCGTCGTCGCCAGGAACATCAGTGACCCGATGACTCGTAGGTACGTGGTCACGTCAACAGGCTCCCCCACAACAGCTGGGTCACGACTCCTCAGCTTCATCTGGCCATCGGGTGACATGGGTGAGGATGCGCTCGGCACGAGTGGCAGGTCCTCCGCAAAACGGGTGGTCAGAGTCTGCACGTAGGCGGCCTGGTGGATGTGCAGGACGCCCTGGGAGCGATTATGCACGAGCTCCATGCCCAGGAAGATGCTGGCAGGTCCGAGATCCTTCATCTGGTAAGTGGCGTGCAGCAAGTCCTGGACACGCTGGATGGCAGCCGTGTCTAGCGACGCAATGAGGAGATCGTCGACGTAAACCAAAACAGCGGCAAGAGTCTGGCCTCGCGGACTGACAAACAGTGCGTGGTCAGCGGTGCTGCGCTGGAACCCGCCCCGAAGGAGCGTGCTGTTGATCTCTTGGTTCCAGCACTAAGGCGACTGCTTCAGGCCATAGAGGATCTTAAGTAGTCGCCAGACTCTCCCAGTGCCATCGTCGAAACCGGGGTTGCAGCATGTAGAGTTCCTCACCCTCCTGTGAGCCATGGAGAAACGTGTTGCTCACATCCATCTGATGCAACTCCCACCGATGCTGGGCGACTAGGCTGAAGAGTGCCCGGCTAGTGGTGAACCGGCCAAGTGGGGCAAAGATCTGGTTGTAGCCGACCCCAGGAATCTAGGCAAACCCCTTGCCCGTAAGGCGGGCCTTGTACTTGTCCAAGGACCCGTCGGGCTTCCACTTGCGCCAAAAGACCCACTTGGCGCCAATGGCCTTCCGACCTGGAGGAAGGTCGACGAGGTCGTACACATGGTGCTGTCGGATAGCAGCGAGCTCATCGGCACAAGTAGCGTCCCAGTGTGCGGCCTCAGGAGAGGCTCGTGCCTCGCGCAGGGTGGCTGGGTCCTCCGGGCGTGTTGTGGAATGGAGTGAGAGAGCGTGTGGATCTCGAGCCCCAGGTGGGATGCGCGCGAGTGCAGCCACGACAGCGTGCCGATGCTCGTGATGAAGCATGGCGTAGCCTAGTGTGGAGCCCGGGTGAAGGTCTGCAATGATGGTCGAGGTGGTCAAGCCGACGGCCTTGGTGCCAGGGTCCCCACTCACGACCGTGGGAGTGGAAGAGACACGTGGAGCCAAGGGGGGTCGCGATGCCACGGAGTGTGGTGCGAAAGTCTGTGCGCTCACCGACGGTCTGGATCAGAGGCTGCTGCCTGGGCCATGTGTGTAGCGTGGCATGGCAAGAGATGGCACAGAGTCTGACGGGCAAATGTAGCCAGAGGTGGACGAGGCTGCTGGTCCGGAGGGGCCCGTGGATGCAATTGGGGCAGCTGGCCTGGATGGGCCAGCGGACGTGACTGCTGGCCCGTAAGGGCAAGCGGACACAACTAGAGCTGCTGGCTCGGAGGGACTGGGGGACGCGACAGGGGATGCCGGTCCGAGGGACCAGCGGACGCGACTGGGGTTGCTGGCCCGGAGGGAATGGCGGACGTGTCTGGGGCTGCCGGCCCGGAGGGCCCAGCGGATTCGTCTGGGGCTGTCGGCTCGGAGAGATCAGCGGACACGAATGGGGCCGTGGGCCTGGAGGGCCTAGCAGACGCGACTGGGGCTGCTAGCTCAAAAGGACCATTGGACACGACAGGGGCTGCCGTCTCAGAGGGACCAGCGGACGCGACTGGGGCTGCTAGCCCGGAGGGTGCAACGGACGTGACTGGGGCTGCTAGCCCGGAGGGACCAGCGGACGTGACTCTGCCTGTGTCACCCGAAAGCGGCAAGACGGAGGACGGACTCACGCCCCCACGCGACGGGATAGACACGCACGAGCCGGAGCGAATGAGGTCGCGAGGAAACAGGTCCTCGAAGAAGAGGGCATCCCGGGACTCGACGATGCAGTGCCGGAAGGGATCCCAGAAGCGCCAAGCCTTGGACTGACGAGAAACACCGAGGAAGGTGGAGGGACGTCCACGAGGGGTGAACTTGCCACCCTGCTGCGGGGCGGGCAGCCACACAATGGCCACGCAGTCCTAGACGCGAGCCAGGCGGAGGTCAGCGCGCTGACCGCACCAATGCTGGTAAGGCGTGGACTGGCGGGGAAGGGGACTGTGGGGAATCCGGTTCCAGACCCAGGTCATGTAGGCCATGGCTTCAAAGTTGAAGCCATCGTAGAGACCGGACTCGACCCGGATGGTGCGGACGGCGTCGGCCATGGTACGGTTCCACCGTTTGGAGACACTGTTCTGGGCGGGTGTGTAGGGTGCGGAGGTCTCATGGTGGATGGCGCGTGAGGCGAGAAAGGTCGTGGCCTCACCCATGTACTCACCACCAGGATCGGAGTTAAAGCGGCAAAGAGAGCAACCACACTCGCGCTCCGCCAGGACAAGCCAGTCCTGGATGTTGCGGGCAACATCGCTTTTCTACCGAAGGCAGAAGACCCAGCGGTAGCGAGAGTAGTTGTCAGTGAGGGTGAGGACATAACGACCGTGCTCGCTGACAGAATTGGTGGGGAAAGGCCCCATGACATCCAAATGGACAAGGTAAAGAGGGACAGATGCACGGGAGGAAGACAAAGGGCATGTGGAGCGGTGCATCTTCCCCTGAGCGCAGTCAATGCACTCATTGGGGCACGGGAGGGGGAAAGTCTCCGGGTCAAGGCCCTTGGCCGGCTGGGTGCGGAGCATGGTGTCTACGGCGACAGAGTGGACATGGCAAAGGTGGCGGTGCAAGAGACGAGTGTGCAAAGGAGAAAGTGTGCTGGTGAGAAACACATGGCCTCTGGTGGCCGACGGGGAGGAGATGGAAGGGGAGGAGGAAAGACGGGGCACATGCCACAGGTTTCCACGGGCGGAGGCGTGCTGTACTACAAGACCAGATGGACGTAGCAAAACAGTGCCAACACCATGCGAGTGCACAAAGTCCATGCTCATGCGGTCAAGGGCAGTGACGGACAGGAGGCTGAGCTTGAGACCAGGGACAAAGAAGACATCGGTCAGAAAGATGTCACCGGCAGGACCACGGAAACGAACAACGCCACCACCACGGACAGGCAACACCTGTCCAGAGCCCGTTCGGACACCATAGACATCGCCTACAGGACCGAGCATAATGAAGGCCTCATGATAGGCCGTCATGTGATGCACGGCCCCGGAGTTGATGATCCAGGTGTCAGCGGGGTCTTGGACCGGGGTCGCCAGATCGCTGACGGTCACATGGCAGCAAGCAAGGGACGCGGACGCGGTGGAAGGAGGAGCAAACCGAGACTGCCAATCGTCAAGCCACGCAACATCGTCAAAGGAAGGGATACAGGAGACCACGTGAGACGATGAGAACGACGAGGAAACAGGACACGACCGTAGATCAGTCTCGGTCACGCAAGGCTGGGCAAGAGAGCAGGAGGTGATGCAACTCGTACTTCCCTAGGGAGGAGGGTGCGTCAGGGGAGCTGGAGCACGATAAACTGCTCCAGCGAACGCTCACGGGAGGACGGCCCGAGCGTGTAGACCGATTTTAGAGTGACAACACCGGAGCCTGGGTAAGGGAGGGACAGCGCCGGTGACGGGAACGGTAGCGCTGACGGCTGCGGATAGTACTTCTGCGGCGCGGATGTCTGCGGGACTGGCGGCGTTGTCGAAGTGGCGGAGCTGCTGGACGAGATCGAGGTGTCAGGGCCAGCGGTAGCGACGGCGGCAGAGGCGAGACGGCGCTCCCGCTGGTGACGCATGGTGGCGATGATGCGCGCCTCATTCGTCAAGAGAGGTAGCGTGTACCACCCGTGCCCGGGCTGGGCACAGTTGTGGTAGACCGAGCCACCACCGCTGGACCCGGCCGACGGCTGCTGTTGTTGCTGCTGCTGTGGCGGACCCTTGCCTTTCTTGTTCCGGTTCTTCTTCTTCTTCCCCGAAGACGAGGAGGTAGCTGCAGCGGGGGAAGCAATGGCCACGGAGGCGACAGCAGGGGAGGTGACGGCAAGGGATACAAGAGCCTCCGTGCGATGGAGCTGAGACTCCAGACGAGCTTCCTTAATGCGGAGGAAGTGCTCGTATGCCCAGGGCATGAGGGTGCCCTGGGCTGCAATGGTGGAGAGGACGTCCTGGGGGTAGTGCATGAAGACGTCCGCGTACGCGCTGGTGGCGCCGCGCTTGATGGTGAGGAGCGCGGATAGAGGAGGCGGGGCAGATTTGCCGAGACGATGAAGGATGTCCTCTGCCCGCTGCCATTAGGCAGTGACCGTCTCGGTCTCCCCCATGTGCAGGGAGTTGAACTCCCGGAGTAGACGGCTGGTCTTAACGTCGCTGGACAGGCGATGGGGCCGGGTGAGGACGTGCCATGCGAATGCAGGGTCTGGGATGGTGCCACTGGTGAAGTCGCTAAGGAAAGACTCTAGGGCCAGGCGGGAAGCTGGAGGGGAAACTGGGACGAGGGCACGGACGGCGCGACTAGCATCATACAGCTAGTCGGCCTGGGCGGCGTCATAAGGGAGGGTGTCGTATGCCCACAGGCCCTCACCTTGCGCCCAGATCCGGAAGCTGAGCTCCTAGCTCCGAAACTGCTCGTCGACCTGAAGCGACGGCGGCGGCGTCTCAAAGTCCTTCTGCCTGCGGCTGGCGCCCAGAGTGGGGCCAAGGACGGAGGTCACTGTCTACCGCTGGCGCTGAGTCTGCTGCTGTGCCAGGTAGTGCGTGGCAGCAGACACAGCTGGGCTGGCGTGCCCTTGAGGGATGAACGATGTCGGTGTATTGGTGGCCTTCTGGGAGGCTAACGGTTGTAGCGATGTAAGCTGCTGCGTCAAGGCAGCGAGCTGTTGCTGAATAGCAGCGAGGGGGTGAGGGTTGCTGCCAACGATACTAGTGGTCTGCTACGGCTGCTGCTGCCGCTGCTGCTCCTGCTGCTGCTGCTGCTCCTGCTATTGCTGCAGCTCATGCTTCTGCTGCTGGTGCTGGTGCTGTAGCTGTTGCTGCTACCGTTGCTGCTGCTGCTGCCGCTATTGCTGCTGCTGCTGTTGCTGCCACTGCTGCTGTTGCTGCCACTGCTGCTGCTGCGGCTGGTGCAACTACTACTACTGCTGCTGCTGATGCTATTGCTGCTATTGCTGTTGCTACTACTACTTTTGCTGCTGCTGCAATCGCTGCAAGAAAGGAGGGCTAGGGGTCCCCCCAGCAGAGGAGGACCCCTCCCCACCGTGGCTACCAGCCATGGTTTGATGCCCCTTGTTTATTTTTGTTTTTCTCTTTGTGTTGCTGATCTCAGCAATGGCTTGGGGCGGTGAGAGTTCTACCCACCCTTTGGTTGTCTTCCCCCTTCCCTTTCTCCCCCTTTTTTTGTGTGTTGATGACGTCAGCAGTGACATCAGCAGTGATGTCAACAGCAGGATGCTGACGTGAGTAGTGGCGGCTTTTGGGGCCGCTGTTGTTGCTGCTGTTGCTGCTGCTGCTGCTGCAACTGTTGGTGCTACTGCCGCTGCGGTTGTTGCTGTTGTTGATGCAGATGCTGCTGCTACTGTTGGTTCTGCCTTGTTGCTGCTGTTGCTATAACTACTATAGCTGCTGTTGCAGCTGCGGCTGCGGCTCCTGTTATTGCTGCGGTTGCAGTTGCAATAGCAGCTCATGCTGTTGCAGGCTGCTGCGACTGATGTGGCTCCTGTAGTCGCGTGAGAGGAAAAAAAACGGGGTGGGGGAGTTTTTTTTTTGGTTCTCATTTTTTTTTCTTTTTCGTATGTCATAGTGGGCAGCTGCCCGCTGTCTGCTGCGAGCAGCGGGCTGCTACTCGATGGCAGCAATGAGCTGCTGCTCGCTGGCAGCAGCGGGCTGCTGCTCGTCGCCCGCTCGCTGCGGGCTGCGAGCAACACTAGCTGCTGCTGGCTGTTGCCACTAGCTGCTCGCTGCTGTTGCTGCAGATAGCTACTGATGCGGCTCGCTGCTGTGGCTGCTGTAGCCTGCTGCTGCTGCTGCATGTTGCTACAATTGCTGCGTGCTGCGGTTGCTGCTCTCTGTTACTGTGGCCTGCTGTTGCGGGCTGCTGTTGCGCGCTGCTGTTGTTGTTACTACTGCTGCGAGTTGCTACTACAAGCTGTTGCTGTTGCGGGCTACTATGAGCTACTGCTTCTGCCTGCTGCTGCTACTGCACGCAGCTGCTGCTCGCTGCTGCTGCCACTGCTCGCTGCCATTGCCTGCGGTTGCGCTCCTGTAGGTTGCTGCTGCTGCGTGCGAGTGCCAGTCACTGTACCTGGGTGGCGTTGCAGCATGCGTCGTTGCCTGCAGGTTTCGGCATCATTTCCCTTGGCCCAGTGGCCGTGGGAAAGAATCTGACGCCGCCATCAGGCGGGTCAATGCTGTCGGAAAACATCCAGCAGCATTTCCCCTACACTGGCGCATATGGGGGTCCGCCGGCGTTGTCTTGCACCTGTACTCTAGTCTTCTCCTGCTGCTGCTACGCTGTGGCTCTGATACCAAGCTAGAAAACCTAGGTAGCAGGTTGGGGCATCACCATTGTTGATGCAGCGTGCGGGCTTCTATGCTCGTTGCTTAAGTCTACTGCCCCCTCAGTCTGTTGCTCTAGAGTCTAAGTCTAGAAGCTCAGGGTTTGTTACTAAAAAACGCGGGCGCCAGTGCTTGCGCCATAAAGCAGCTGAAAACTGATTGTGACTGAGTAGGAATGGAGAATGAGCTACAATGGGAGACCCCTCCAAGTTCTAGCTCCCCCCACTAGTGTAGAACTTGTTACTCAGCTAACCAGCCAATCAGAAAATAGTCCTAGACCTATTTTCTGGCAGGCAAGGTTTTCTCGGTGAGCCCTGCTAGAAGCCTGACAGCCCAAAACCCGGGCGTCGTCCGTTTTTCTTGAAAACTGGACCATACCATAATAGTGACGCTGCAAACGCAGTCGTGTGGTCAGAATGAGCTAGAAAAATAGCAGCAAAGAGTTATGGCTTCCCGAACCTGGGCAGTGCCTACGACACTCAATGACGCCAAACAGGGCCACACAGCAAGAGACATGGACCCCAGGCACAGCATGACGCTGCAGACGCAATGCCACAACCAGAAACAGAGCTGGGTGCACGGTAACAGCATCTGTAGTGGCAGTGACCGCCAGCGGCCCGACCGCCGAGGAGGCCTGCCGATGGAGCTGAGCGCATCGTCGGAGGGAGGAGGCTCCAGCGAACGGTGCGTGGGCCTCAGCGCGCGTCGGCTCCACCGAGCGACACTCCAGCAATGTCGAGTCTCGCTGTCAGTCATCTGCACGCCGATGTACACAAGCCGGGAAGACACAACAAAGTACAATGAGAGATGCGCAAAAGCCAACACTGACCTCAACCCACCGAGAAAACTCTCCTAGCTCCGAAGAAGCCAACAGGGCTGCCGGAACGCATGGACCGTGTCTCGCTGGCGCTGTCGTAGGTGCTCGAGAAGTCTCAGGACACTCCGGAGGCTCGTCGTGTTGTCACGCCCTCCTCTATCATATACCGCCAACGTGGCTATATGGATAATGCATCAGCGTCAGTGGTGACGGGTGGAAGTCACATATACCAAGACTCCCCCTGGCTGACATAGCCGTCCACGCCACAACAAATGAACGAAGGCTTAGAACAACAATGTATGCTGAACCACAATGTGCACCAATAAACCACACAGACATACATAACTGCTGTCCATCCAAGATCTCCAAACTACACTGGCACATCATACCAAATGTTCGTGTCTAGACCATGAGAAGAGTCATGCATACGCACACAAGCCAGTGTAATGCACACCATACACATGGTCTCCTCGTGACACTGGTGGTACTAGTGCCTGGGTCTCGACCACTACGAGCAATCCACCAAGTGTTTGTGTGCCGACCACAATAGCATCATCAATCAACACATAGGATCATAGGGGGTCTCCTCATGACACGGGTGTACCTCACCATGTGTCCGGGTCTCGCCCACTATGAGCAAACCAGCTTGCATGGACATGCCACAAGTAGTATGGCCACACACCAAGACACACGACCCCAAGGTTTCCTTGTGACATTGGTGCAACCGATCAAGTGAATGTGGCTCGACCAACAGAGTGCGGCTTTAGCATGCTCATAACAGAGTATGGACCCCTCGCCATACATCTCCCATAACGTCGCATCAGGTCAAGGTCCACACAACACTCCTCCTAGGCAGATGAACCTAGTGTTGATGTCCTCGACAGAGATGCTGATGTCATAGCTGAACACATCCTGGACAATTAATCATGTGATCTTTCCATCATAGAGAGATAGCTGCCCCTGTCATGTACGAGTCGGCTGCCTCCCTCAAAGACAAAGTGGTGTCTCCGGCTACAACTCCTCATGTTGCAATTGCATCACCTAGGGTGTACCAGTCCTCGCATGACTCCCAAGGGTCCCAACTCACAGTCTCTCTTATCTCTGCTCTACCATGATACATCTGTGTATGCCGGAGGAAAGGGAATGGGCGAGTAACACGCGAGCGTGGATGAAGTGGCGGAGCTGGCCTCCGATGCGAGATAGCGCACCCTGAGCCACTAGGGTGTACGGTCAGAGGAGGAGGGCTGGAGCGACGAACCTGGTCACCACTCATGGACAAAGGTGACGATGGAGTAGCTGAGTCGGGTGGATGAAGGTACGTGATGGAAGCAGCAGAAGGAAGAGCGATGACAGAGTCGACAAGAACGATGATGGCAGAAACTGGAGGCACGCTCAACTCTCCTCTGGTAGTGTCTCCAGCTGATGTCATACTCAAAGCTAGTACAAGATCCTCCCCGAGTGTGGGTCTGCTAAATGCTGGTGGCGTAAAGCTCGTGCCGATGTTAGTGATGCTCCCCTCCCCATAGAATCGCTCACGCACTACTATCACCTCCCTCTGTAGCATCACTACACACTCATACAGGTCAGCGTAATTTGCCTCGGACATGTGGAGGTGGCCCATGTGTGCCTCGCATAGGATAAACTCTGCCTCACTGGATGCTGCACATGCAGATTGTAGAACTCATGAGTACAACTCCATGTGCATCTTTGCTGCTGAAGATGATGGAGCAAGTGCTGCTGCATCCTCCTGTGTAACAAAGTGCCCCTCTTTTTATGGCATACATTGGGCCACGTCCAGCTTTTGGGGGAAGTGGACCTTTTTCTGTTTTTCAGAAATCCTCCTCGCGGTCGATCTCACCTCCGCTCGACCGCGGATACAAGGAGGAGGAGGGGGAGCGAGCGCGCGAGCGAGCGCCGGCATGGGGTTCACGCCGGCGTTTAGGGGCTGTTTCGCGCAAACCCCCTTGCGGCGTTTCGTAACCGCCACGCGAGGGTGGCTTTTGCCCCCTCGGCGACTAGCGAAAGGGATACGCTATCCGCCGAGGGGAGCGCGCCGCCATGAGCTCCCGGCAACAGACGAGGTCAACGGTGGCAGCAAACACGGTGGCTGCAACCGCGCGACGGATGCAGCACTCCCGGTGGCGTGCTCAACACGGCAACCACACCCACCGCTGAGAGGCTTCAAGCTAGCGCGGCGGCTTGCCGCGAGACAAGATGGACCGTCGATCTAGACGATCGACGGCCAGGCACTTCGCGCACTGAGCGTTAGGTGCAAGTAGGGCACCGGGTTGAGGAGCAAGTAGCTTGTTGTAGCAAGCTAGGAGAGGAGCAGGCTAGGGACAGGACTAGCCGATCGGACAGTATAAATACCCTGTACTCAGTTCAATCTCATTAACCTGTGTTTTCCAGCTCTGGCTTCCAGACTTCACCAAGTCTATTTTACCGCTGCAACTGTGCTCTCCACACACCAAGGCTAAATGTCTAAAGAGCACCCACTCTCACATATGGGATCAGAGCCAGGTTCACGCGGTGGGTGGAATCACTACCAAAGCTCGCCAAACGTCAAGGAGCGAAGGCACGGACTACGCCGGACAACGTCGAGGCTGATCGAGAGGGAGATTGCTGGACAAGACTTTGAAGCCAACGCACGAGCCTACCTCTGGAAAATTTTATTTGAATTTCCAGAGCGTCCACACGGCCTACCGTGCGCGCGCGGGAGACGACGGGTGACTCCCACGCACTTCGAAGACATCAGATTTTCGTCCCGGACTGCTGAATTACTGCGGGAGAATTTTTGATTGCTGCCGAAACATTGCCAATATTTTTGAAGGATCTCCAGTGGCTAAAAGTCATCTGGAGCCATGGAGCAGGCCTTGCAGCAGATCATAGAGCAGCTGGGAGCCCTCAAGCTAGAGAACGAGCGGCTCAACCGGTAGATGGCTGACCTGCGGGACGGGACTAGCGCTGGACAGGTTGGGGCGGCCCGGTCAAGGAGTCCGCCGAGACCAAAGCCAAGGGCTCCGGAAGCGTTCAATCCCTCTGTCAAGGGAGCGAGCGTTCGGACCTGGTTGTTCGCGATGAACAACTACTTTGGGGCTCTGGGTCACCCTCCAGAGGAGAATGCTGTGCGTGTGTCATTTGCGGTGACATTGCTACGCGGAGCAACATTGGAGTGGTGGAGGCAGCTGAATATGCCGGCCACTCGAGTTGGAGGTGGGAATGCAGCTATACAACATGCCGTGTTGTGGCAGCCAGGCGTAGGACATGCTGAAGCTTGCGTGCCAACGACATGGGAGCAATTTGAGCAAGCCATCAGAGATCGGTTCGATCTCGTGAATGCCTCCATGGTCGCACGCAACAAGCTGAAGCAGTTGAAGCAGATCGGCTTGGTGCAGGAGTACACACACCGATTCTTGGCGTTGTCCTCAGAGATCGACAACATGAGCGTGCCGGAGATGGCAGACAAGTACCATGACGTCTTGAAGGCAGAAATTCAGCGCACGCTAGCATTAAGTGGCATCACGGAGTTCCAGGCGATGGTAGTCACTGCTGAGCGCGTTGACGCGCTACGCTACCATCGAGGGGGTTTTTGTGAGAAGCAAGAGAATTATTAGCGTCGAGCACAGCACCAACCAGCTGATCCCATGGAGATCGACGCAGTGCAAGGAGGCCAGCAGCAAAGCAAGCCGCGTGGTGGGAGCTGTTGGATCTGCGGAAAGCCTGGGCACCACAAGAAGGACTGCAAAAAGAAGCAGCAGGGAAATGGCAACCACCTGTGAGTGGCGGGCGGCCAAGTGCTGGGAAAGCTTCGTCTGCGTCAGAGAACACCAGCCCCGAAATTCCTTCGACAACTAGGGAGCTGCCAATTGTATTTTTGCGGAGCGAAGGGATTGGGCGCGTTCTGGGAATCCTCCTGAAAGCCAAAATTTTATCGACTGTTTCTGCGGGCGGCGAGTGGCGCCAGACTCGCAGGCAGATCAAAGAATTACTGGATTGCGGCGCGTTGCACTCATTCTTCAGCGACGAGCTTGCAAAGAGATTGGGGCTTGTACAGCTACCCGGGAAGCCAACTACGGCCAAGTTGGTGCAAGGGGAGTTGGAGTGCGGACAGCCTCTGAAGCCTCTAAGCATCCGCCTGGGAAAGCTGTCGTGTGATGTGAACTTTCGCACGTGCCCGATGGACACCTACGACGCCATTTTGGGGCGTGACTGGCTGCACCGATGGAACCTTGCTGTGGATTGGGTGCGCAGCCAGGTGAAAGTGAAGAAATGCGGGGAGCAAATTGTTTTGCCGTTGTGGGCAAAGCAAGACTCCAAGGCAGGCAAGGTCCCGCAGTTGAGTTACATGCAGTTGAAGCGCTGTCACCACAAGGGGGACCAAGTGTACCTTGTGTGGGTGCGGCTACAGGGAGCAGCTGAAGAGGTGTAAGTGTTGGCGGCAGAGGCAAAGCAACAAAAGGGCGAGCAGCAGAAAGTACCTATAGTAGAGCTGTCGGAAGGCATCAAGGGCGTGTTAGACAGTTACGGTGATGTGTTTCCTGCTGAGCTGCCAAAGGGTTTACCACCGAAACGGGACATGGACCATAAGATTGATCTGGTTCCGGGAGCAACTCCAACAATACAAGCTGCTTATTGCATGAGCGATAACAAGCTGGGTGAGCTGAAGAAGCAGTTGGAGGAGCTGACGGAGCAAGGGTTCACCGTCGGTGTCACCCTACGCTGCACCGGTCCTCTTTGTGAAGAAAAAGATGGGGGAACTGGGGATGTGCGTGGACTATTGCGCACTGAACAATGTAACGATCAAGAACCGGTACCCGCAGCCAAGGGTCGAGGAGTTGTTTGACCAGCTAAAGGGAGCGCAATACTTTAGCAAGATTGACTTGCGCTCGGGGTACCATCAGATCCGGATTGCGGAGCATGATGTGGAGAAGACGGCATTTTGAATGCGGTACGCTCATATCGAGTACCTTGTGATGCCGTTTGGGTTGACTAATGCTCCTGCAATGTTCATGAGCCTCATGAACAGGTTCTTCCACCCTCACTTGGACCAGTTCGTGATGGTGTTCCTCGACCACATCCTCATCTACTCCCGAACTCGCAAAGAGCATGAGCAACATCTTCGACAGGTGCTAGACATTCTTTAGAAAGAGAAGCTGTTTGCAAAGCTCTCCAAGTGTGAGTTCCAAAAGCAAGAGGTGGAGTTCCTTGGGTACATCGTGAGCAGCAAGTGCCTCTGCATGGACCCAAAGAAGGTGGAAGCCGTGAAGCAGTGGCCGACATCGAACTGCGTGCGTGACATCCAGGTCTTCCTGGGGTTTGTCAACAACTACCGGAAATTCATCCGGGGGTACGCAGAGAACGGTGTGCCGCTGACTCAGTGCAGAGGAAGGATCACCAGTGGGAATGGGGCAATCAAGAGCAGAAGAGCTTCGAGGAGCTCAAGGCTACAATGTGTGATGCTCTGGTTCTGGTGCATCCGGATTCATCCAAAGAGTACGTCATGGCGATGGACGCAAGCGACTATGCCATGGGGGCGCTGCTGATGCAGGATCACGGAAAGGGACCGCAGCCGATTACATATGTGTCTCGCAAGTTGCGAGGGGCGAAGCTGAACTACGCAATCCATGAGAAGGAGATGCTGGCGGTGATCCTTGCGTTCAAGCACTGGAGGTGATACTTCGAGTTGCGACGCTACGTGGTCTTCACAGATCACTATGCCCTGAAGTACTTGAACACGTAGCCGAATCTCAGCCGCCGACAGACTCGCTAGATGTCTTTTCTGGAAGGAAGTTTTGACTACGAGATCCAGTACAAGCCTTGGAAGGTAAACCCAGCAGATCCTCTGTCGCGGAGGCCGGATTTGAGCCTATATGCCATCTCAGTGCTGATGGGATCTCCAATCGTGCATAGCCTGTTCAAGCACGCCTATTTCGTGGAGGGTGAGTTCACGGGTGGTACGCGGAAAGACGCCACGTGGGATGGATTATATTGGTGAAGGGGGCAGGAGTAGAGGATTGTCGTGCCGGACTATGTGCCATTGAAGCAGTTGTTGTTGGAGGAGGCGCATGACACCCATTACTTGGGTCACTTTGGCTTCGACAAGACGCTCAAAGCCTTGGCACGCCAATACTCGTGGTCGTCAATGGCAACTGATTGCAAGAGGTTTGTGAGCAGCTGCAATGTGTGCCAACGCATCAAGGCACGGAGGACCAAGCCACCAGGGGAGTTGCAACCATTGCCTGTACCAGAGAGGCCATAGACAGACATCTCGCTCAACTTCATTGGCGGGTTGCCTGTGATGCAGCAAGGCAACAACACGGTGCTGGTGGTGGTGGACCGGTTTTCTAAGATGGCACATTTCATTGCATGTCCTGAGAGTATCACAGCTGCCGGGAAAACTCAACTCCTCCTCAGTCATGTCATCAAGCTCGATGGAGTGCCACAGTCGGTGGTCTCAGATTGCGATCCACGCTTTACTTCGCGATTCTGGAGAGATCTCATGGAGAAGCTGGGCATGCGGGTGCAACTGACCACGGCATACCACCAACAGAGCGATGGGCAGGTGGACCGCACAAAATAGACATTGGAGCAGCTGCTGCAAAGCATGAACACCGGATGGAGAGGGTTAGGAGGAGAAGCTCGGAGTGGCAGAGTGTGCTTACAACTCGGCAGTACCAGCATCAACAGGAAAGTCACCGTTTGAGGTGGTCTATGGCCACCAGCCACTGAGTCCAGTCGCTCTTGCTACAACAACATCTCTTCCGGCTTTGCAGCAGATTGCTGAAGGGTTTGCCACCACTTGGGACGTGGTGCGGCAACGGCTGTTGAAGGCACAGAAGCAGCAGAAGCGGCAGGCTGATACGCATTGCTAAAAGAGGAGTTCCAGGTGGGAGATCGGGTGATGCTGAACTCGGCTAACCTCCAGCTGATGGGAGTCGGGAGTCCCAAGCTGAAACCGCGATGGGTGGGTCCGTTCCGCATTCCGGAGAAGCGGTCGGCCATTTCATACAAGTTGGAGCTGCCAGCTCACTACACCATCCATCCGGTGTTCCACATCTCCCTCCTTTGTGCCTACCGCAACCCCAACACATTCTTCCAGGCTCGTGGGACAGCTCCACCTCCTACTGTCCAGGTCGAAGGATGTGAGGGGTTTGAGGTGGAGAAGATTCTGGCGGACTGCCAGAGGGGACGACAGCGTGAGTTTCTGGTGCAGTGGAAGGGGTACGCGGCGAAGCACAAATCTTGGGAGCCAGAGGCCAACTTCCACGTTGGGGGTACAAACACTGTTCTCTAGGAGTACCTCAGGCGCGTCGGGACGTCGCGCCTCCGACGGGGGGGGGGGGGGGAATGAAACGAAGTGCCCCTCTTTTTGT